>KE504656.1:1423929-1483642 GCA_000441515.1 Elaeis oleifera
TAGATTGAGTGCTCTCATTATTTGACTTCTTGAAAAGTTATTTCTTCCTCTTCCTCTTCTTCTCATATTTCTTCCTCTTTTTCTATTTTGGTTTCATCTCTAGATAACTCCCTTTAACTTATGCATAATTAGACGGTTCTCTTTGAGAATTTTTGTCAAATATCTTGGTCTTAGATTGAAAGATACTTTCTAATGATGATTCTTTGTACTTAAACAATCTTTGCTCATGAGCTTCAAGAGATCCCATCAACTCATGAACACTTAAAATAGAAAAATCTTTAGATTGTTCAACAATAGTAACTATAGTATCAAATTTTGGAGGCAAACTAGTCAAAATTTTTCACATATTCTTCGATCGATAATAGTTTCACCATAGCTCTTCATTTGATTAATAATCTCTATTATTTTGGAGAAGTAATCCTTCAAGCTCTCATTCTTTTGCATTCTCGAATTATCTAACTCTTTCTTCGAGTTCGAAGTCTGATAGTTCTTACCTTAGTGTTTCTTGAAATTTCTCTTGTAAGATGTCCCATGCCTCATTTGATTTGGTGGCTCTAATGATTCTTGAAAAATCTTGTCAGACACCGCTTGTTATATGAAGAAGAGGATTTTGGCATTCTTCTTTTTGTAGTCCTTTATTTGCCCCTTTATTAGTTGGTTGGAATGGATGGCTCTTCGCACCCACTCTCCATCAAATCTCAAATCTTTTGTGAAATGAAGAGGGTCTTCGTCTTGATGCTCTAATAATCATAGTTTTCTCCATCAAAAATAGGAATAGAAGGTTGATTGATGCTCGTATGCATATTGCTTGAATTTCTCATAGAGATCTTGAATGGTGCTCTTTTTCTTATTTGTTGTCTTCAAACTCAAATTTTATTGATCTTCCTTGCTCTGATACCATTTTTGTTAGCTTTGTTTACCAATTTGATAAAGTTTGGGAGGAAACTGAAGTTGAGAATGAGATGAAAAATTAAGGGAGAATATAGATCTTGAATTCTTTCTTTTTTTTTTGTTTTCATATATTTCTATCTTTTTCTTTTCTAGTACATAAGGCTTCTTATGTGTGAGGTTACCACACCCTATAAAAATTCGTACACCAATACATAAACTACTATGACAATATGAGCCCAACCATACATGAATCCATACATGAACCTAACATACAACTAAACTAAAAACTTACATAACTTAGAAATTAAAAGAACAAACATCATATTTTAACATCTTTATCTGCATATATGCATCAAAATGTGCATATATGTTTCATTGCATTAATAGGCATGGCATGCTGTAGTAATATGTATGCATCAAATGAACTGGCCAATGCATGTATCTAGCAAGATATTTGACATCTCAATATATGTATTTTATGGTTTTGAACAATGTATTTACCCTTTTTACTAGTACCAGAGCACCTATGTGTTCTGAACATACATAGAGGTTAATTCAGGAAGAGGTCATTGGGGTTTTGCAACATATCAGTTTTGCTCTAGAATATCACTGCAAAACAATAACAGCTGTTATATATATATGTTTGGTGGCCATGAGGACTCTTACTTAACACTGTTATCGTTTGTAGAATTAAAGGTTTTGGTTTGTGGCATAACAGTTTTGCTCTCGAGGCTAATGCCTGCCTATTGATTTTTGTTGCTTTGTCTGTAGCTTTGAAATTATTTATTATTTTGCAGAGATTTTTAGTTACATAATGGACTGAAGCAACATAGATAATGACTGAGAGTTGACTTTATTGGGTAATAGTGTTAGTACTGTAGTTTTGGTTGGAAAAATTAGAAATGGCAAAAGTGCAACTGGAAATAGCATCTTGGTAGGAGGGCATTCTTGTCGATTCGGTTCAGCTGGTGTGATAAGTACTTGTGAGATGCAAAGCACCATTTTAAATGATGGTCATACTGTAAATGTCATTGACACACCTGGTAAGTTTCTTTCTTTCTTTCCTTCTTTTTTTTGTGGGTGTCTTTAACGTTTTTTTTGGCACTTATTGTAATCAATTACTTATTCTCCAATGCACACTTTAGGCATTTGAATGTGCAGAGAAACTAAAGTTTTCTTTATTCTTTTTGAAGGACTATTTGATTTTTCAGCTGGATCTGAGTTTATTGGGAATGAGATTGTTAGATGTATCAACATGGCCAAGGATGGAATTCATGCAGTTCTTATCGTTTTCTCCATAAGATCACATTTTTTCAAGAGAAGAAGTGGCCACAATTGAGAGTTTGCAAACCTTCTTTGGTGAAAGAATTGTTGACTACATGATTGTGGTTTTTACTGGCAGTGATGATCTTGAAGAAAGTGGAATGACCTTGCAGGAATATATAGGTCGTGTGTGCCCTGAGCCATTTTATGTTGCAATTGCTTTCTTCTTTTTTTTTTGTCACAAAAAAGTAATGGCTCAATTTTATGTTGCTATTGCTTTCTTCTTCTTTTTTTTCACAAGAAAAATTCTTGACACCCTGCATATATGGTTGAATTTTATTTTATTATCTATGGAATAAATAAATAAAGTGTGAATCAGATTTTTTTTTTTGGAAATTATGAACATGTTATTTGAAACATATATGTGTACAACTAAGATTTTCAATCTCGATACTAGATCTTTTACTGGTACCCAATCGGTACATGCCATATCATATCAGTACAATACATATCTTAGAAGCACATTTGATAAGGGGACGTACTAAGTTTCAATGCTCTATTGTACAGTATGGTATGCCCTGTATCAAGCGGTATTATATTTTACAGCAAATGGTGTTGCAACTACGTGCAAGATATATACATATAATATGGTTGTGTTCGTGTGCTTAACTAACAAGATAGCTATTGCCATGCATTGCATGAGGTGCTCATTTAATTTGTGCATGGTTAATATTTTATTCTTTTCAAACTAAAATGGTATTTCATATATGTCATTCAACATCCATGTATATGTTTTTCATAAATTGCATCTTTTGTCGAGTTTTGAAGAACTTTATATGAAAACCCTAATTCCAGCACATGTTGCCATACAATATATGTCAAAAATCTTTAAATTACAAACGTTAGGCCTATGATTTTGGGTTTCTACCTAGCTTCTCTATCATCAGTATTTATACATGATTTTCTTTTCTGATATCATGCCAATTGTCTCCATCAACTACTTGACATTCTCCATCTGAATCTCTATTCTTAAATCAAGAGTGTAAAGCAAGGTTTGTGAACTCGGTATTAGAGCTCGTATTGGCTGACCGATAGTATGAGTTGGTACGGATCCATATCAGACCAAACCGGCACAAACTGACACAGGAAAAGAAGGGAACTGGGAGAAGGAAAAGAGAGAAAGAGAGAAAATAGAGAGAAGGGGAAAAAGAAAGGAGGGAAGAGTCGGAGGGGCTATCGGACAGCCTCTGGCAGATCGTCGTGGCTGTTGGATAGTGCAGTCCATGCACACGGTGCCGTGAGTGTGAAACAAGGGTGACACATCTGTTTTACGGATTTTTTTAAAAAAAATCCGAACTTAAGTGAAGCCGACAAACCATTTGCCGACTTCATTATTTTGTTTTTAAAAAAAAAAACGAAGGTGGCAGTGGGTTTGTCGGCTTCACTTAAGTGAAGCCGGTAAACTGATTTCTAGCTTCACTATTCATTGTGTTTTTAGACAAACGCAATAAAGGAATAGAGACGGTAGCTCTTGTTCCACGACCGTAGCTCCGCCTGTGCGATTTTCACCATCCGGTGGCCACAATGGCCACCCAACAAGCTCCAACAGCCTCTCTGCCGGCGGCCCTCCCTTCGGTACGTCACTCACCCTATCTCTCTCTTTCTTGCTCGTTTAAAAATCCTATCGGATGATGGTTGAGCCACAGAGGCTTTCGTGGCCCTCCGACGGCCGCAGTAAGCCACTGCCAATTTCCGACGGCATCCTCCTCTCTCTCTTCCTCTCTTTCTCTCTTTTTCTCTTTCGGCACTAGCGTGTGCTACTTTTCAAGCCGGAACTATCCCGGTTTTTCATTGATCCGATTTCACACCCTCCAAACCATTTGGTTCCGGACGGTTCTGAAATCCATGTACTATAAAGTGCATACACACTTTGAGCTGTTCTATATTTCCTCGTGTTGAGGAGAGCATAACAACATTATCTCTCACCACTTCTGTGTCATGCTTGTGTACTAGGTTATTCTTCCTTGAAATCGATGAAATTTATTCACTTATCTGAATTCTTGTTCTTTAAAAGGGAACTGTTTGAGAATTATTGCTATTAAAACAAGGAAGGACTTCTTGTTTTCCTATATTCAGCACTCAAAATGATCCATGTGGTCAAAGATGGGTGCAGAAATGAATGATCAGGAAGTAGCGCGAAAGCATGCATATAAACTAGCATGAACTATTACTATAATTGTTCAAATAATTTTAAGGAAACTTTTATCTTTTTTATGGAAAACTTATAAGAAATCAGTCAAACCATAATGACATATAATAATACAAGCATACCATCTGAAGTATTTACATTCGTAAAATGACTTGACGAATGAATAAAGTTGAGAATCATGACTGCATAATTCATAGATCAATCCATCTAATCACATGACTCTAAACATCCAATATTGGCAATTTGCTTCAGAAAATTCTCCAGCTGTATAAAAACAGAATTATACTTTTTGATAACAAGACCAACAATGAGATTAAGTGAGCTGCGCAGGTGAAGCAGCTGCTCTTCCTTGTAGATTCTGTTGTCATGAGTAATGGTGGACAACCATTTTCAGATCAGATTTTTGTTGAACTTAAGGTAAGGGCATTTCTTACCATATTAAAAGATTGTGGGTAATGTCTTTTGCATTACTGATTTTTAACACAACTATTTGTTTAACAGGAGGGAGCTTTAGGGTTGCATGATAGAGAGAAAGAAGTTGAAGCTTCGAAGGGTTATTTGGAACAATGGATATCTTAGTTGAAGGAAGAGATCTATAAATCATATGATGATCAACTTGCACGAATAACAGATATGGTACTCTCTTTAACTAATTGCTTCCGAGGACATGTACTCGCATTATTCTCGAATAACTTATACCTTGCTATATTCTTGAAGAACTAATACTTTGCTAATGGAAATTTGCAAGCTAATAAGTGGTGGAGTCTCGGGGAGTTTCAAACAAACTTTACCTTTATCTTATGGGTTACATAATATTCAAACACTCAACAGAAATCTTTCTAAATGTGGAATTTAGGAACTACATAAGTTGATTTCTGTGGTTTAACTTTAGATTTTATTTTAGGGGATGCTTGGTTCGTAATCGAAATTGGAATGGGAATGGAAATCGAAATAGCTTGGAATCGAAATCAGAATCAGAATGGCCAAATCCTCCGAAGCGTTTGGTTCGTGACTGGAATCGGAATCGGAATTGGAATTGAAATTTGAATCATAGAAGAGAGTAGGAATCGAGTTCTATATAGATTGAGCCATTCCCATTCCACCCTGAAATCGAAATCAGAATGAAACTCCTCCCAACCAAACAATTGGAATGAGAGTCATTCATTCCGATTCTGATTCCAGACCTTTGTTCCTCCCAATCAAACACCCCCTTAGATTAGTCATGGTAGGTCCTGGTATTCTGCTGAGTTTGAACCAATGGGTTTGGTTACATGTTCAGGCAACATTGGTTAGGTTTAGTTATGGCTTTAGGTTAAAGGATTTGTGAAGTACTCGTATGGTTGATTAACTTGGTGAACGATTATCCTGTCAATTATTTTCCCCCCAGCAAAAATGAGTTGGTTAAGGAGGCTTGGTTGTTTCCGTTCGACAAAGCTAATTATGTATACCATTTTCAGGAGCACATCAATGATTTAATACATTTTCGAAATGTGGAAAACATTTATCTTCATAACTTGCCTATATTAATGGCTAAGATATTTTCTTTTCTCAGGATATATTAATTCAAAAATATGTATTCTGTTTTAGTACTATATGATTTCATTGTTCTTTCAAACAATGATTTTTGTGATAACTCAATATATATTCAAAAAATATTTTGAGCTCGTATGCATATATCTATGTATGGATATATTCACATATGTACGCATATGTACATAGATTTTGTATCTTGTCAATCATATGCATAATTTTAGTATATGCATAGGTTATATGTGAAGAGTAGCTTGATGCGATTATCCATATTGGACTTTCGAATATAGATCTTTCATCTTTTCACCCTCATAGTTCTCCCAATGCCTGCTTCTCCAAATTAATTGATTAATTCTATCATTTATTTATAAAAGAACAGGCCACTTATCATAATTGCAAATGATGGGCTGTTATGCCATCTTTTAAATCACCAGTTCTCCCAAATCAAAAGGTAACTGCAATTGTCTTGCATTATTTCCAGATGTCATATACTGGCCTTAACATTGTCTTTTGTATATCCAATTTCGATGTTCCCACTATTTCTGCCAAACAAACCATGATGCCAATTATATGTCCATGGCATTTTGACCTTAGAATTTAAGAAGCACTTAAACTTTTCTGAAGTAGATCAGCGCCATAGTACGCCTTGGATTGATTTTGCTTAGTCAAGGGTAATTTGCAGCTTGGGCATTCAATTACTTTACACACAATTCAGTTTTGAATGTGGAATGCAGCTCTCATGTGATATAGTTGAACTGGTCATGTTTGATGCGTTGTTGTCTCACCTCTTATCTGGTGATATCTTAATGTGGGCTTGAAATCGAATTTTATGTCTGCAGGTGGAGCAGAAGTTAAAACAAACTACTGATAGACTTGAGCAACAGTTAGCTGAAGAACAAGCTGCATGGTTAGAAGCCGAGCTTTTATCACAGGAAGCCAGAATGAGATCAGATGATGAGATTCATATGCTTAGGGAGAGTCTGGAGAGAGCTCGAAAGGAGCATGAGGAATACCGAAAGCGCGCTGAAAGCATGAAGTGTGCCATCCTGTGACAACATTTTATCGGACGATTATAAATACTGTTACATGGTTGTTTATAGAGTGATACTCAGAATTTTTATTTTGGTAGGTTCAATATGGAGCAGAAGTTTTAGAATTTTTAGTTTGGTAGGTTTAATGTGGAACAGTTCAAGTTTGTGGGCCATACTATCTGTTCTAGTTATATATATTTAGCATGAATACTTGATTGGTTATAAAGCAATGTATATCCTGTGAGACACATCTATGCTTTACCTGCTACCATGTTAGTCCATTGTTGATAGTTTCACTCCATCTGTTGTCATATAAGTATATGATGGATATTATCTTGCTTCAGTGGTTACTTTAAGATGTCCTAGGCATACAACTCTTTAGTCCCTCCACAGAATTAATACTGTATTTGCTTGTTTTGTGGATTTTTTGTATATGGAAGTGGTTTTCTTGGTTCCTTAAATGTGTCTATAGAGATACAGGCAACATGTATATCTGCTTTTTAGAGCAACCTCTAGATGCTCCCTCTCTTCTTAGTTGTAACTTTCATATATGTTAAAAGAGGAGGAAGAAAGAAAAATGAAGGTAACTTCTTGCTTATAGTTGATTATAGTAACCTGTTGTTTTTTAATGCTTGGATGATGTTTGCTTGCTGGGGTGTGCTGGAGCTTTATGTGCATTGTGCATCACTCTTCCAAGTTCCTCCGCATTTAGATGGATCTCTAGAAAGGAGAGCTAGAAGTAGAGGATACTGTTCTGTTTATCTTGTTTCTTCCCCAATGAAACTGGGAAAATTTTGAAATTTCTCTTATGTTTCGATCATTCAGTCAATAAATTTCTGAGGTTCTTTCTTTCACCATCTTTGTCACCCTTGCTGTTTTTTAGACTCTTGGTGGTGCAAGGTTTGAATTGCATGGAAATTGGATTAAAGTGAGCTAGTGAAAAAGAGAATCCTTTTTCACCAGATTATTCATTTAGGAAAGTGTCAACAATTTTTTCATCAAAAAAAAAAAGGAAGTGTCAGCAATTTGAAAATGTGATGGAATTGGATTAAGAGTAGAGATAATGAATTTAAATTCCATCATCCCTTCTAGACATCTCTAACCTTAGAAAAGGTTGGAAAAATCAAATTCAAGTGAAGGTAAGATATGAACCCAGGTTTTTAGGAAGGATTTTGATACCACTCCTGTCAATACCAATGTTTATAGCTCATACAGATAGATAATAAGCTAATCAGAAGCAAAAAGGCTCTCTTAATTGCTACTTATATAATAAGCCAAGCCACCTCATGCATGCGAGATTTTCTTCAGCTTTAGGATTCACTGGGATGCCTTGATGATTGATATCAATGTATAAGAATAGCAAATTGGGCTGAGCTTTTCCTTTCTTTTTTTTTAAATTAAATAATTAGCAAATTGGATATGCAGTTTTGAGTTGCTCTAATTCCTTCTCAAGCACCACAAAGCTTGGCCTCAAGGGCTATGTTTGCTGTGGCCACACTTTTAAAGATTATTTATGTTAGAAAATATGTCTCAAAATTCAGTTCATATTGAGCCCACGGTGAGGTCCACGATGAAAAATGAAGTCCAACGAGTCTAAGAACAGTCCAAATGGAGTACAGATGGAGGAGATACGTGCGAAAGAGGGCGGCACGATGCACGAGACAGCCACGGTGGGCCGATGGAGCGCCGACGGGCTGGCGGAGACGCGCGCACGAGACCCAACGAGCGAGTGGGCCCAGTGCGGGCTGGTTCAACGCGTGCGGGCGCCCAGGCCCAGCACTTGCGAGGTCCACCGTGGACCATGGGGCATTAGCCATCCATGGGAGCCATGTGGACCAAAGTCGCGGTCCACGTGCGGTTCAGTTGGATTTTTACACGATCTGACGGCTTAGATCGTAGCCGATCACGATCGGACGGTCACAGATGATTCTAAGCTTGATTGGGACTCTATTTCCTAATGTAACAGTATTTTAGAGTTTCTGGAGTCTATAAAACTCTGATTGTCGAGCCGTCAGTTGTGTTGGAGAGTTAGTGACGTTCTAGAGGTACAGAAATGCTTCAATTTCGAAGAGTTTTGTGAAGGTTTTGGAGCTTTTTGTGAGAGACTCTTGTATAAGGATTAAGTGGTGAGTTCTTCTTGTATTGGTTTTATTTTATTCTCTCATAGTGAAGCTTGCACGTCCCGTGGAGGTAGGCTTGAGACTGATCTACGTATTTGTATTGTGTTTCTTATTTGTTTCTTCTTTCTTCCTAATGCACCCATGTGGTACCGGATCCTGGTGGGCGCAACAATTGGTATTAGAGCAAGGTGGTGCCAGAGCGTAGGTTGCAACGGTGGTGATTGAGATAGAAGATGGAGAAAACAAGCACAATCAAGATGGAGATCAATAGGTTTGATGGAAAGAGTAATTTCTTCTTGTGGCAGGCGAGGGTGAAAGACGTGCTCATCCAGCAAGAGTTGATCGATGCTTTCTTGTATGATGAGAAGCCGACCATTATGAAGGTGCAAGATTGGAGGCGGCTACAGATGCAGGCGGTGAGTACCATCTGCATGTACCTAACAGTGGAGATGGTGATCCATATGCTTAGCGAGACTTCCTCAACGGTGTTGTAGTCGAAGCTTAAGGAGTTGTACATGATGAAATCTCTCACCAACACTCTTTTCCTCTGGAGGCAGTTCTACCAGCTACGGATGATTGAAGGGCAAAGTGTGCAGGAGCATCTCAGCCACTTTCAGAAGATCCTCACCGACCTCCTCAGTGTTGGAGAGAAAGTTGAGGAGAAGATCAGAGCGCTGGTCTTGCTAGCGTCGTTTTCCCTTCGTATGAGTCTTTGGTGACTGCTTTTTAGTGGAAGAGCACCATCAAGATAGACGAGGTCACTGAGGTGATTCTCCAGAACGAGATTTTCAGAAGAGAGAATCCAGCTTCGAGCTCAGGTGGTGGTAGCTCAGCTTTGGTGGTTTATGGAGAAGCAGGAGGCAGTAGATAGAGTGACAGGAGATCACGACAAGGGCGGTCAAAGTCCAGGATGAGAGATCTGAGCAAGACCAGATATTATCGGTATGACGAATTGGGGCATCTAGCCAGAGATTGCCCTGAACTCAGGGATCGAATTAGGGCTACTGCAGCGATGACCATTAGCGACTTAGAGGGTGATGCCCTAGAAATATCTGACGAGGTATCTTTTTTTTCTAGCAGTGAATTTTAGATTCTGCATGCACCTATCATATATGTTGTAGAGAGTAGCAGTTTGACTCCTGAAGAACAGTGAGGGCACTATTTATCTGCCGGATGGATCAAGCTGTGCGATCAAAGGCATCGAGACGGTTAGTTGGAGGACACATGATGGTGCAGTGAGGAGATCGAGGGAGGTCCGATACATATCCGATTTCAGACAGAATTTTATCTCAATGAGCAGACTGAATTCGAGAGGTTGCAGGACAGTAGCTGGTGGAGGAATCCTGAAGGTGTTGCATGGTGATAGGATTATTCTAGAGGAGAAAAAGAGGATGAGAGGACATTACTACCTGATAGGAAGCCCGGTGCGAGGTGGAGCTTCAGAAGCCAGGAGCCCAAAGCGAGGTGGAGCTCCAAGTGGAGGTGGATCAGGCATTAGACCGGAGATTCAAGAGGACGAGAAGCGACGTTGCATGGTGAGATTCCTATTACTGCAGGATGATATCTCGAGCAGATTTTGATCAGAGTGGACACAGCCTATGACGGAGGTTGGATCGAGCGGCCTGACTCGACTCCCACATTTGCCCTCCATGAGATAGCAAGCATGCCCCAGGACGTGGGGGTGAGATGGATCACAGGCTCTCAAAGATAGGTGGAGGCCGAATATCGAATTGAGGTGGAGATTGTTAGAAAATACGTCTCAAGATTCGATCCATATTGAACCCATAGTGAGATCTAGGATAAAAAATGGAGTCCAACGAGCCCAAGAACAGCCCAAACGAAATCCAAATGGAGGAGATATGCGTGAAAGAGGGTGGCACGATGCACGAGGCAGTGGCGGTCGGTGGTGGGCCGGCAGGGACCGACGGAGCACCGCTGGGCCCGGCAAATAGCACGCGTGAGGCCCAGGCGTGGGCCGTCCTAGCATGCGCGGGCGCCCAGGCCTAGTGCTCGCGTGGTCCACGGGAGCCACGTGGACCGAAGTTGCGGTCCACGCACGGTTCTGGTGGATTTTTGCACGATCCGACGGCCCAAATCGCAGCCGATCATGATCGGATGGTTGAGAACGAATTCGAGCTTGATCAGGTGATTAGTGGCACTGTTTTGCATGATCGAACGGCTTTGGTGCGAGCCGATCATGATCGAACGGCCACGGATGATTCTAGACTTGATTGGGACTTTGTTCCTAATGTAACAGTATTTTAGAGTTTCTGGAGTCTATAAAACTCCGATTGACGAGCCATTAGTTGCGTTAGAGAGCTGGTGACGTCTTAGAGGTGCAGAAATGCTTCAACAGAGATTTTAGAGAGCTTTTGTGAGAGTTTTGAAATTTTTTTACGAGAGACTCTTGTACAAGAATTGAGTGGTGAGTTTCTCTTGTATTGCTTTTATTTTATCCTCTCATAGTGAAATTTGCACATTTCGTGGAGATAGGCTTGAGGCTGATCCACATATTTGTATTATATTTTTATTTATTTTATTTTATTTTTGCTGTATCCGTATAGTACGATAAAAAATTTATTCATAAAAAATTTTATGATACAATGGTTTATTCATAAAAAATTTTATGTTATCGGAATATATTTATTGTAAAAACTTATATTCAGATATATGGTATTTGAAAACATAATTTTAAATATTTAGTTGATTACGATAACGTAGTATAGAAAATCAAAATGATTTGTATTTGATTGGATATTTATTTTTTTAAAAATTAAATAAAATATTTAATATATTTTAAATTAAATATAATATTCTAACAGTAACAAGAAATAACATCGTTAACCTTATATCATTATTTGTTAAATGTAAGAAAAAAACTAACTTGAATCTTTAAGTAATAACTAGCAATGTTCTGCCCCCTGGAAATGAACATCAAATCGGCAGCAAACTTCCACGAACATCCATCCAAAAACACCTTGTACACGTTGCCTGTACTGCAGCGCCTTACCGTAGTGCCACTGCAACCGCTCCAACGGTCCTCGAATGTCGACACTAACAGCCGTCCGATCCCATCACAACGGTCATGTTCACCAGACCCGCATCCCAAGACAAACCACCGCTCACCACTGGTTCCCAGCAGGGCCACTCTAGTAAATAAAGCAAATAGCGAGGGCTTGTGTGTAAGTTGGCATAGACCGGCGTATTTTTATACAGCTCCACTGCCCTGAGAACTCCTCTATCCCGCTTCTCCGCTTTCTTTCCCTCGATCGCTCATCTCGCCCTCTCTTTCTTCTTATTCTGAGGTTCTTGGCGTCGGTCTTCGGCCCGGGAGACGATCGAAGTAAGTCTTCTCTTCTCCTCTTCTAGGGTTTTGATTCTCTTCACCATCGATGCACGATTCGGCTGCTCTTTTCCCTTTCTTTTCGCTTTAATGTGCTTCCGTGTCTCTTCGATTTCTTGCATGGAGTCCCTTTTTAGAGTTTTTCTCGATTTCATGCAGTTTAGATTTTTTTGTTCAGAATCCTTGTTTCATATCACATTCTTTTCTGTTGGGTTTGTTTGGTTTCTTGGTGAAATGATTCTAGGTCTGCTCAATTTTGTTTTTTTAAGGATTCTTCTTCTCTTATGAGACTTTTAAATCTCATAGAGACTGTTCCTGGACTTGTTTCAGAAAACTAGCTATAATTTAGATTCCTGAACATTGGTTGAGAAAAGAAACAAACATGTGAGCTAAAAACCTATGGTACTTGCTTTTGATATCAATTTTTAAACATTGTTTTTCTGGTATTTTTTTTTGGTAAGCTTTAATTCATGGTTTTGATTGGTTTAATTGATCGAACTTGTCGGTGGAAATTGTTTGATAGTTGTTTTAAAGCAGAAATTTGGCTCGCATTGTTAACAATTTTAATGATTACTGTATTAGACTAAAGTGATTTATAGCATTAATGCCATGTTGAATATGTTATTTGTGATTGCAGTGCTAGTGTTTCTCTTGCTGTGTATTGTAGAAGTGATGTGTGAATGAAAGAATTAGGATGACTTATTGACCTGGATGCAGAAGTTAATTGTTTTTTGCTGTGATGCTTTCATGCGATCATCTATCCTAATTCATTCTTAGCTCCCGTTGATGGTTCCTGATGGTCTATAGGAGTTTTCTATACTTTACATATGGACTGTCACCTTTTCCTTAAATTTAATCTAAGAACATCTGGACAATTTTGCCGGAATCATTTGTAATGTCCATTGCTGCAGGCATAGTGCAGAAATCGAGTCAGCATCCTGAAGTTGGAAAGAACAACAAAAGATGGCGAATACGAATATAAACAACATGTTGGAAAAGGTGTTAATTTTGTCAAAGTTAGCAATAAAGATATTCTACAATATATCGTATACCTGTGTTCTGTCTTGATACTGGCTCTTTCAATGGATTTATGTCACAGATGACGGGCAAGGATAAAGACTATAGATATATGGCAACGTCAGATTTGCTTAACGAGTTGAACAGGGAAGGGTTTAAAGCTGATGCTGATCTGGAAGTGAAATTGTCAAATATCGTCCTTCAACAGCTTGAAGATGCATCTGGGGATGTTTCTGGTTTAGCCGTGAAATGGTTTGCCCTGTTCCTTATGCCATGTGATACCATTGACATTTTTTCTATTGTTTTTGACTTTATCACTAATATTAGAGCTTATAATTAGATTGTATAAATTGGTTGTTTAGACATATATGTTTGCAATGCCCTGCCATTCTTTTACCTTATATCTTCCTTTGGTTCCACCATGACTCTAAAGGAGCGGGTTTCTACATAGATTAGGGTGCAGTTAAGACAAGGTATGTTACGTCATGACCAAGGTTTTTGGAACCGGTACCGGTATCTATACCATTTTCTGATCGGTATGGTACAGTACCTCTACCATTATCGATTGTCCATACGGCCTGGTGTGCCGATCCTGTACCGGCATGCAAATTTTTTTCATTTTTTGAATCCAATCAATTTTTTTTGAAATTTTGAATTATTTTAGATCCAAATTAATGTTCATATATGTCATATAATAGTTCTATCACTCTGAAATAAATAAAAAATCTAAAATAATGCATTAAATATATTTAAAGTACAAACTACAAAGAACAATGTACTAACTCCAAGATCTTTACTGATCTAATATCTTGTCGAGTGTTTATGATGCTCGTAGATATCTAAATCATCCACATACTCAGGAGAAATATCAACGCATCCCTCTAATCAAGCAGTATTGTAGTCTTGAATATTCCTCCCATAACGCATCCTTTCTGGATTGTAAGATATTTCAGATCTCTCGTTTAAGTTCTGGCTCTGAGATGTATCCTCGGATTGATGGTATGGCTATGGAAGGATCCATCCAAATATACTGACAGCAAAATCCGATCCGTAAGATGTTTTGGACTACATAGAATAGTAGCTACTGAAAGATGATACTTCGGACACATCATATCCATATCTATATGGATCATAAGCTGTTTGAGGATAATAGGATCTATAATGCGAGATGAATTTAATACATCTATTGGTTCTACTCTACGTGTAAGGTCATCTACAACTGCATCGTGTGCTGAACGATCTCTAGGAACGCATCGTTTATATGAAATCATATCATCGTGGCCTTTACTAGCTTGTGCATTGTGATCCCTATCTTGTGTGGCATGCGTAAATATAAACTCACCGGTGAATTGAAGACAATCCTGCGGCTACGTCTCACAAATGATAATCTCTTGTCCTCCACTTCCTCCTTAGTTATCAGATCCATGACTACTGTTATCATCACTGTCCCTGATCTTTGAATCTGAGTGAGCTAATTTCTCCACTCTCAATGAGGTTGCAACTATCTTTTCTTTATATTTTTGCTGAGTAGTTGCTTGATCTCCCCATATACTCCTCTGTGACTGACTTTGCTGTTCTTGGGAGGATGGATGTCTTCTTTCTAATTGATATGACTGGCTTCGTCTCAACAATTCTCGCTCAAATCTCTGGGAGGACGTCTCGGATATGGAGTGATTTGATGAATGACTCTTCCGTAGCCCCTCACGCTGTGTCTGATCAGCTGAAACTTTATGTGAAAATATTTCTATCTGTCCATTGTCCTGGATCCACTCTAATCTCCTTAGCTACCAAATTAACTAGTAGTGGAGGGGATTCTGACTCATCAAGCTTTAACTTCTGCTGCTGGTCTGCAAGCCATCCGATTATCGGATCCTTGTCAGTAACAGCATAATTATTTATCGTTGGATTCGTATACTTCAGTTGCACTTCCTTCTGAATGCTTTTTAGTCTCAACCTTAGATTATAGTGAACGTATACAAGATTGTTGAGGCGCTTCTGTATCAGACAGTTTCTCTACTTGCTATGTATGAGGACGAAAGTTGACCAATTGTGCTCACAACCATTAGAGGAGACCGTCTGAGAAAAAATACGGATAGCCATATCTTTCAAATTATCTATGGACTATCCAAAATGAATCCATCATTCAGCTGCTAAAATATTAAGTAAAATTACGTATTAGATAATATGAAATTAATAGGCATGTGATTTCAACAAAGTCTTATCGTTATTGATATCTAATTTATCTGGATTCATCCTTTTTTACTTACAACGGTCCATGAGACTCCAAAGCTATCTGTCCTATCTCTAAATTATTTCGTTTGTAGAAAATATATTTGGTAAGTTAACAAATATGCTATTGATTGCAGACTGGGTTTAGTTAAATGGTATGTGGCACCTCAATTAACCTAATATACCTTTTATAGACTATACATGCGGTTTTTGGATCGGGCACCATCTTATATATCACATTATGGAGAGCAATCAAAAACTCATTATCCATATTAATCTCAGATGTGCTATACTGGAACTTTGGATTCAGATAGTAAGTTGCAGATAAATTTCATAAATGATTGTCGGGATGATTTTCTTTTTTCTTCAACTCAAAATCAAATGACCATAAGATAGAAGCAAATGCTTCTTTGCCTTTCCTTCGAAAGGCTATCCATCTAGAGATTCCAGACATCCTACCCCACCCACCCACACCCCACCCACGTGCAGCTCGGCTCGACCATGGTTCGGGGTCGAACCAAGCCGAACCAGCCCGAACCGCACGGTTTCGCACGGTTCAGGTTTGTACCACACCGAACCGACTGGTTTGGTGTGGTTTGGATTATTTTCTGAATTTTGGGCCAAACCGGATGGCTCCCGATCGATCCGGTTTGGGATGTACCAGTCAGTTCGGATCGGTACGGAATTCCATGATCATGACTGTGATGGCAACACTCAATCTATATGAATATTTAATAATCAATGATATGATGCAATGATTCAAATTCCATGGGATAGAGCTATCCCGATTTCTTGGTAGAATGGGACGTGCAACTATCCTACCAAGAATTGACACTTTGAAGAGGGGATATACTGGGACATGCCAAATGAGACATTGGGATGATCGTGGGACAGTCCTATCCCAACACCTAGGATGGTATCCCTTCCTGATGTCTCGTGGGATGTCCTATAGGGATTTGAATCATTGGTTATGAATACTGATTGACACTGGTGATGAGATGGTTGGGGTGGATCAGTCATCACTTGATCTAGATCTGAAATCCAACTTGGATCTAATTTTCATGAGTCAATTTGAAAAGTTTGTAGTTTCTGATGCAATAATTGTCAGAGGTTCAAATACATGTGCGTCGACCTATCAAGTCTAAATTAAAAGGTAGAGAGAGAGAAGATTATAGCAACGAAACAAGAAACAGAATTTTAGTAAACCATCACCAAAATCACTGTCCCTTGCTTCATTTTTTTCTTCCAGAAATCAAACTTAATCAATCTTATGAGCATGAGGGCATCTAATTTCTACAATTTGAGAGGACAATAGGATCCATAGGAAGTTATGAAAAGTGAAAGAGAGGGGGTTCAGTCTGCCTCATCAGCCGGCACTCTCTTTTCCACCTTTAAGATACAAACAGCAAAAAATTAATGGGAAAAATTGAAGAAAATCAACTTTACTAAACCCTCTCTAACCATCAACTGCATTAGAAAATAACTTAATCTACATTCGAAACTCTTGATTGCATCATGGCACAGTGGTAGAGCCAGGATGGCTTGGTGGAAGGTGAAGGGGCAATCAATTAACAAGCTTGATGTCCATTTATCCCAAAGATCATATTGTGGTCTCAAAACCCGAAACTTTTGTCCATGTAAAATCTGAAATTAAAAAAAAAAGGAAATACTCAGAAATAACCATTACCTATGTTATACCGAGCTGATACTTGATCAAACTGTAAAGAGAAACTAAATGAAGCAAAGATCAATAAAGAAAAATCTTTGTGTGAAAACTTAAATCAAATTCATTAGAATTCCTAAGTGTATTGTGACTATTGTGTATATCACAACTTTTATAAGAAACACCAAACTTCATCTAACCACTCTTAACATGTTTTAAGCAACCTAAAAACCCAATCTTTAATATCCTATGATGTCAAATAATATGGGATAATCATTAAAATAAAAAGGGAGAAAATGTATTTCAAAATCCAACTTTCTTGAACTAGAAATGACTTATTGAACAAAGGCAACCACCATAGGTCCCAAAAGCCCAATTGAACATTCCATATAGGGCAGAAAAAATTTCAAAAGACACATATAAAAGAATCCCATGTGTGCACAGGCATGTGCACTTATGTTCGTGTGCGTGCAAACAAAAAGAAAGACCTTCGATATTGGATTTCATATCCAAAGATCAAAGCATTATATTGAATATATTGTTTACCTGACTTGCAGAGCCAATAGGAAATCTGTAATTGGTTTCCTAAATTTTATCTAGTGAATATCCTGTTTCTTAAATTCTGAATGGTGCAAAGACCCAATTTAGATGGCTCTCGGTTTACTATATTAGAGAAACCTCATCTTCATGGAGGGCAGGGCAACTTGCCCTGCTCCAATTCCCCAACTCAAAAAAAATGGGGAAAGAAAAAAAGAACCACTGCCACACAGTTTGATCAATGCTGCATATTTCTTAGTACATTCTTGTAATTTGTTTGTCAATACAGTATTTTTGACCTTTCCTTTCTTTCCTTTTGTTTTTTGAAGTAGTGGTTTATTAATTAATTCTTGCTACATTGAGCTTCCTTTTTTCATGATTCTTCCTTGTCTAATAAACAATGACCCTTGTTGGACTCAAGTTGGATCTCTGGAAGTAATTGTACTATCTTAAACATTATTAGGTAATCATTTTCAGAATTTAAACAGTATTTTAGTAGTGCATATTGGGGCTTTTGCTATTGGAGAAGGGCATATGTTTGCACTCTTTATCTGCCTCAGTGAATATTTATGTGAATAAGTTAACAGTTTATTCATGCAATATCTCTAGACATTTTTTCCTAATTTTGCAGTTACACCATAGTATCATTGAAGTGTGCCTATTTATTTACTTTTTTCTTTGGGTTTTCCTTGAATGTAGCCTGGCTCCAATTGTTAAGAAGGTCAGTGAGGAGAGAATTTTGGACATGACAAACAAACTCTGTGACAAATTGTTAAACGGAAAGGACCAGCATCGTGATATTGCTAGTATAGCTATGAAGGCAATCGTGTCAGAAGTTACTACAACATCTCTTGCTCAATGCATTCTAATGTCTCTCGTCCCCCAATTAATAAAGGGAATAACTAGTTCTGTGAGTATCTATAAGTTATTTCATTGCTTTTCATGAGCTATAAATTGTTGTGATGTTTGTGTGATAAATTTAACTTTCCAAAAAAAAGAAAAGAAAGAAGCAATTCTGTTGTTCTCTTACACTAAAGTTGTCTATTTTGGTTTTCTTTAACTGAATAGTGTTTTTAGTTCATTTTGATTATATTTGCAGGCATTCTGAAACATGTTGTCTTCTCCTCATTTCCTGACTTATGTATTGTGATTCATGAACTTGGTTATCTTGTGGCTCTTTGTCATCTAATATACTAAAGGAAATGGTTTTTGTGATATCTCTATATTGAGAAGGAGAAGGGAGATTATATAAGTTTCTTCCCCTTCTTTGTTTTTAGCTTGTTAAGAATAAAACATAGAATCATGGTGAATATCATAATGAGTTGTCAAGATCATAACTACTATGGTAAGCATGACCTCAAAGATTCCAAGATCAGAATATCATGGCTATTATGGTCAGAATATCATGACTATTCTCAAGGATTCCAAGATCAGAATATCATGACTATTATAGTCAGAATATCATAGCTATTATAGTCATAAATATCATGACTATTATGGTAGTGATTACTATAGAGATTCTAGGGTCAAATTTACTATATTTATTTGATTATTAAACACAATTGTATAGCTTTCATATGTGTTTGGATATAATTGTAAAGCTACCATATTAGCTATTCCCTTTTAGTCTATTTAAAGAGTTGTATTCATGAAGATGAAAATGAGAAATACAAAAATTATCTTTTCATTAACATGGTATCAGAGCCAAAATCCTAACCAAAGCAAGCAGCCGCCACCCCCTTTCTCTGTCCAGCCACCATCTTTTTTCCGCCTCATCTTCTTTCCACCTCCCATCATCTCCTAACCCTTTTAGCCCCTGTCGACCACCAGATCTATCCCAAAATCAAATCTGTAGATCTGCCATACCGCCATCCAGATCAGCCCTTTTACAGTTTACTACTTGTGTCTTTATGTGTTTACTGGTTTGTACCTTTCAGTGCAGATTTCTTGCAATGATTGTGGAGTTTGTTTTGATGGGATGTAGGTTGTGTGATAATAACCTATGGAATAGAAGTCTCTAATAGGGATGATTGGGCTGATCCCAGGTTATTTGTGGTAGCATGACGCGAGTTGTGGAGGTGTGAGGGTGTAGTTTGTTGTGGTATTGTTTAGTGAAGTGTTTCAGTAATGGCGTCAGGAGAGGGTCCTAAGAGTGTTGTAGTGTCCTCACACCAGAAATTAATTGATATGATGCTAGCTGGTGATGGATCCAATTTTGTGGAATGGTGTTTTCTTGTCAAGGTCAATGTTGGAGGACTTGGCAAGGAAGAATACTTTACTGAGTTATGTCCTGAGGGAGAAAGGAAAGCCAGAATATGGTTGGCTGAAGATAAGAGACTATTTTCTCAGATTGTCAATTGTATTGATAGAAAGATGGCTCTCTCAATGCAGCATGTTACTATGGTGAAAGAGTTATGGGAGTTATTGTATCAGCATTTTTCTGAGACTAGAAATATGAGAAGATTATATAGTTTGGCTCAAGAGATGAGTCGTTCAAGTTAGAATGGGCGAAGCATCATGGAGTATTGCTATGAGTATAAACGAGCCACAGAAGATTTTTGTACGGCAATGCCGATCTCCACTGATGTAGCTATGATGAAGGAGCAGCGTGAGAGACTATTTGTATTTGGTTGGTTGTTTGGATTGAATACAGAGTATGAGATGATTCGATCACAGTTGTTGGCCAACAAGGATGTGGATTTCTTGTTTGATATTGTCACTATTGTACTCAGTGCAGCTTGGGAGAGTACCTTAGGTACTAAGGACATGTCTGGTGGATCTGCCCTTGTATCTCGGAATAATGGTGGTGGTGGTGGATATAGAGGAGGGAGAGATGGAGGACGTGGAGGTAGAGGATATGGTGGTCGTGGGAGCCAGAAGGTGTGTTATAACTATGGAAACCAGGATATTTCATCATCAGTGTCCTAAACCTCCACAGGCATAGCAGATGCAGCCTCAGTATCGGCATTCAGATTTGCTCATGCTGTATCACATCCAATTGATTTAACTACTCATCACCCAGGGTCGCATCGTAGTCATGTTTGATGAGGAGTTTGCAAGGTACATCCAGTTTCAGCAGTCTCAATAGTCGACATCTTCCTCTAAAGCTACTCTAGTCAAGATAGATAACTCCGTCGCCTACCTTTCATCCTCATCCCGATACTGGGTTATTGACTCAGGTGCCACCGACCACATGATAGGTGATCAAAGTATCTTATCCCATTATAAACTGTCTGATGAGTGCTTTAATGTAACACTAGCAGATGGATCCATTACCAAAATCTTAGGTAGTGGAGATACATCTATTACCTCTTCGCTACCTTTGTCTTTTGTATTATATCTTCTTAATTTTTTTTTAACTTGATGTCTGTTAGCCAAATCTCTAAAGTCTTAAATTGTTGTGTTATATTTTTTTCAAGCTACTGTTTGTTTCAAGATCTATCGACTCGAAAGATCCTTGGTAAGGGAAGCAAGTCAAATGGGTTGTATCTGCTGGATGAGGTTGCTACTACTATCCCATCTGGTATTGCATCTACAGTCAGGTTTGACATCTCTCCATTCCAACTTTATTGTCGTCTTGGTCATCCATCCCTAGAAGTCTTAAAGAAAATGTGTCTTGAGTTAAGTTCAGTAACTAGTTTGTCTTGTGAGTCGTGTGAGTTTGCTAAACACCATCGGGTGTCATATCCTCCAAGAGTGAATAAACGAGTCTTGTCTCCTTTTGATTTTGTTCACTCTGATGTCTGGGGTCCATGTCCTATTACTTTCAAGTCTGGCTTTCGATATTTTGTAACTTTTGTTGATGATTATTCAAGAAGCACTTGGTTATATCTAATGAAATCTCGATCTGAGTTGTTTTATACTTTCTCTGCTTTTTGTTTCGAGGTTCGTACTCAGTATAATTACAATGTTCGTATTCTTCATAGTGATAATGCCAAGAATTATTTTCTGACCAATTTAACATCTATATGACACAGAATTGTATTATCCATGAAACATCATGTGTTGTTACCCCTCAACAAAATGGAATAGCTGAGAGGAAGAACCGTCATCTTATGGAAGTTGCTAGAGCCTTAATGTTCAAATGAGAGTACCTAAAATGTTTTGGGCAGATGCGGTTCATACTGCTGCATTTCTTATAAACCGCATGCCGTCCTCTGTTCTTAATGGTCGTGCACCTTATATATTTTTGTTTTCCACTTGGTCATTGTTTCCCATTCCTTCAAAGATTTTTGGCTGCACTTGTTTTGTACAGGATATGAGATCCCAGGTCAGTAAGTTGGATCCTTGATCACTAAAGTGTGTCTTTCTTGGGTACTCCCGTACACAAAAGAATATCGATGTTCTTCTCCCGTGCTAGGTCGATACCTTGTGTCTCGAGATGTCACTTTTTTGAATCGAGTCCTTTCTTTGCTAGTCCCTGTGCTTCTACTTCTGAGATGGATTCTATGGAGGACTTTCTGATCTACAGAGTCAATTATCTTACTCCTACAGCTTCATCTGATCCACCTCGTCCTCCCATTACTTATGTCTACAACCGTCGTGATAAACCTCCCCAGTCAGTTGTTGCAGGTCTTCAGCCAGCAGATCCACTAGTGGCTATCTCATCCCTACCGGCTTCCGCATCATCTGATTCTAATCTTGATCTACTTATTGCTCTCAGAAAAGATAAACGCAATTGTACCCATCTGATTTCATCTTTATTTCTATAATCATTTATCATAGTCAACCCGCTCCTTTGTTACCTCTCTTGATTCTATGACTATTCCTAAGATATTAGATGAGGCGTTGTCACACAATGGCTGGAGGA
This sequence comes from Elaeis oleifera, assembly GCA_000441515.1. Classification (NCBI taxonomy): domain Eukaryota; kingdom Viridiplantae; phylum Streptophyta; class Magnoliopsida; order Arecales; family Arecaceae; genus Elaeis; species Elaeis oleifera. Next base: position 1,446,573 of record KE504656.1, read on the forward strand.
CAGCTATGGAGGAAGAAATGTCTGCTCTTCAGGCTAATGGCACTTGGGACCTGGTTTTCTCCCATCAGGTAAGCGTACTATTGGGTGTAAGTGGGTATATGTGGTGAAGATGAAGGCTGATGGTTCTGTTGATAGATTGAAAGCTCGTTTGGTAGATAAGGGATATACCCAGACTTATGGTGTGGATTATACTGATACTTTCTCTCCTGTGGCTAAGATGACATCTATTTGCATATTTATTTTCTTAGTTGCTACTTATTGTGGGCCTTTGTATCAGTTAGATGTCAAGAATGCATTTCTTCATGGTGATTTGCAGGAAGAAGTGTATATGAAGCAACCCCTGGGTTTGTTGCTCAGGAGGAGTATGGTAAGGTGTGCAAATTAAAAAAATCATTATATGGGTTGAAGCAGTCTCTCAGAGCTTGGTTTGGCAGGTTCAGTGATGTGGTGATAGAGTTTGGCATGAAGAGGAGTTCATATGATCATATTATGTTTTTCAAACATATTGACAGTAGTTGTATTTTGTTGATTGTATATGTTGATGATATTGTGATTACAGAAAGCGACGCACTGGGTATTTCTTCACTAAAAGAATTTCTTCAGGCAAGTTTTCAAACAAAGATTTGGGACAATTGAAATACTTTTTTGGGATGGAACTAGCTTACTTAAAAAAGGTATATTCTTTCTCAAAGAAAGTATGTTCTAGATCTTTTGACAGATACTGGTCTATTTGGAGCAAAGTCTTGTGAAACTCCTATGGATCCAAATGTCAAACTTATAGTAGATGAGGGGGAGATGTTTACTGAACCAGAAAAATACAGAAGATTTGTTGGAAAAATCAACTACCTCATAATCACTCGACCAGACATTGCATTTCTGTGAGTGTATTGAGTCAGTTCATGACAGCACTCACTACTGTACATTGGGATGCCTTAATCCGTATAGTGAGATACTTGAAAGGACCCAAGAAAAGGGTGTTGTGTATGGAGATCATGGTGGTATACAGATTGAGGGGTTCATTGATGTTGATTGGGCAGGTTTGCCTAATGATAGGAAGTCTACAACAGAATACTGTATATTTATGAGAGGAAATTTAATATCTTGGAAGAGTAAGAAGTAAATATAGTCTCTCGGTCAAGTGCAGAATCAGAATACCAAGTCATGGTATAGACAACATGTGAATTGATGTGAATTCGATATGTTCTAGAAGAAATTGATCTTATAGATTCTTCTCTTATGAAGCTGTGGTGTGATATCAGGCAGCTATGCATATTGCATCAAATCCAGTGTTTCATGAGAGGACGAAGCACATCGAAGTTGATTGTCACTTTGTGAGGGAGAAGATTCAGCAAAAGCTCATTTCCATTAGTTACATACACTCAGAGGATCAACTGGTCGATTTGTTTACAAAGAGTCTTATCCGGACTAGGATTGATTACATGTGTGACAAGCTGGACATGATTAATATCTATGCTCCAGTTTGAGGGGGAGTGTTAAGAATACAACATAGAATCATAGTGAATATCATAATGAGTTGTCAAGATCATGGCTACTATGGTAAGTATGACCTCAAAGATTCGAAGATCATGATATCATGGTTATTATGGTCAGAATATCATGACTATTCTCAAGGATTTCAAGATCAAAATATCATGGTTATTATAGTCAGAATATCATAGCTATTATGGTCATAAATATCATGGCTATTATGGTAGTGATTACTATAGAGATTTCAGAGTCAAATTTATCATACTTATTTGATTATTAGACATAATTGTATAGCTTCCATATATATTTGGATATAATTGTAAAGCTATCATAGTAGCTATTCTCTTTTAGTCTATTTAAAGAGTTGTATTCATGAAGATGAAAATGAGAAATACAAAAATTATCTTTTCCATTAATATAGCTCATTCTTCTGTCATGTTTGTAAATAGTTGACATAGGAAGGCATGTAAATAATGTACTTATTATGGGATATGCCACTTTCTGGGAAGTTCATGCTGATGGAAAGTTTAATTACTCCGCTCTTGTACCATTGATAGCTACCTCGACTACTTGATGAGTATTCAAAAATAACACGAGTGTTTTGAGAATAGGATTATCAGGCATACTAGTTAACTCAAAAAATTAAATATTCTTGAATGTTGCCTCTTTCTTTTATGCGCCTCCGTGTGCTCCCGTGTGTCAATACATAAGAGAAACAATATTAAGGAAGATAAGACATAAATTTTGTCTAATTTGTGTGATTATAACATATTGTATCTCTAAGATATATATTTTTCTTTCTTATATGGCACTTTTAGATGCCTGCAATGAGTGTTCTCTGTTATTAACTTCAGTATTTTACCTTCATCTTGGACCTAAAAATGGATTTATTTAATGCATTCTTATGTTTGGAATTGATAAAAACTTGGGATTTATGAATTACACATCAAAAATAAGTACAGAAAGATCAAGAATAGCTTAATTGCTGGTGTAGGTTCTCATTGATTTTCTTCAAACTTTATAATCTGTTGTGATAGAATCATCAAAATTTTGTTCTTTTTCTGATTGCTTTCTACTTATGTTCTTCTTTTCTTTTTAATTAGTCCTTTCTTTTCTTAGACCATCATTATCTCACTTATTGCATTGCCTTATTCTCTACCCCTTGTGATGGTCCGGTCCATTGGACTGGCATCTCTAAAGTAGCCTAAGCCCACATGGAAAAAAAGGATTTGAAAAAGACTCCCGTTCCTCGAAGACTCTGAGTGGGAGTGGAAAACAAGTGGCTGCCTGAGGGAGAGGAGCCTATGGCTCTTCTACAAGAACCCCCCTCCCTCTAAGACCCTCCAACAAAAAGCATCGTGCCTCCTATTCTTTTTTCTCCCTCTTTTCTCCTTTTGAGTTCACTGATTTCTAGCATCATGCCCCCCAGAAATCGTAGTCGGAGAGCTTACAGGGGCCAAGGTAAGGGCTTGGTCTTTCTCCCCTTGGCTTCTCCTTCATGACCTTTGGACATTACCACCAGCTGCTGATTTCAGTTGAAATCCATCGAAAAGAGAGCTTGGCTTCATCCCCTATTTTCTTCAAGTTCTTTCCCATTCTTCAACCATTGCCGTCCCTATTCTCCATTGACGAGCCTCCAGCTGAGTTCCTGAAATTCCTTTTTTTCTCCCATGATGGCACCATGCACATCGGTGATTGGCCAACGGCCAAACCAAGAAAGTCCGCTTGGTCCCCTATTTTCCAAAGTCCCCTTCCTTTGATTTCTCGCTGCCCGATCCTCACCGCTGGCTATCCATTGTTGCCCGTCGTCGCGTTGCCGTCCACTGTCGAACCTCTGGTTGCTGGACCATTGACCATTCTGCCACCCTTATTCAACCAAAGGAAGAAAACAAGAAGAAAACAAGGAGAAGAAGAAGAGAGAGAAGAGGACATGTCTCTCTCTCTCTCTATTGTGTTTCTCTCACTTGTTCTTTATCTCTCTAAGTGGACATAGGGACCCAAGAAAAGTCCTGTTTCTTTTGCTATGGATTTAAGTTGACCCTAGTGAGGAGCCCTGAACAACCCTAGTAGTTGGGCAACATGCCGACCCCATCTAGATTTTTATCGGGAATCTTTAGAATCTGATTATCATTGACTATTGTTGAGTTACTTAAACCATAATATATCATGACCAGTTGAGTTCATCTTGTGTGGACTGACATGGTTAGTTTGGTACTCACTTGGTCGATCCTATCTTTCATGCTGGTTCGAACATGAAGTTGTACACCCTACAGTGCCCCGAATTGGATTTTTTGCCCAATTTTGGCCTAATTTAAGTTATGTTGGATTTTGAAGTTAATGATGATGGAGTTCAGTGGCTTTGAATAGGTTTGAGTGATTTGTACGGTTGAATTTTGAAGGTTCAAAGCGGAAGAGGTAAGTAACCCTGACACTCGTTATTTTGAATTATCGGTTATTTTCAATGCTTAAGACTTTATGAAATATAAAAGAATATTTGAAATTGATGATTTTGTGTTCTTTTAAATTCAAGATCAAGCATATGATATTATACAAATCATGTATTGTCATGAAAAAGATGGTTTATAGATAATTTTAATATTAATGAGTTTTTTATAAACTATGAACCCCATATTGATAGAAATCTGCATAGCTATTATGAAAACAATGATTTTATGATGGTTTCACTTTATGGATTATGACCTTTATAAAGTGATTAAATATATTTTAACATATTTATTTATCTGTGATATAAGAATATATGTTTTAAGAAAATATGATTTAAGAAATATGACTATGGGCTCTTAGATAGCTATGTGCGATCTTGCTAGCGGGTTATAGTAGCTTGGCATACAATATTCACCAGCGGATTACAGTAGCGCTACATATGGCCCTCATTGGTGGATTATAGTAGTTGGCATAATATTGATTACGGCTCTGTCACGGGTATAAAGTGGCTTTAGCATTTAGTCTAAGAGAATAATTAAGAATTATAATGTGGCAAAATGATAAATCATTCATGACTTTATTTATAAGGCTAGCATGATTTGTGAATTTATTTATGTCATTCATTGGAAACCATATTTATATAAGTTGCATGATTTATGTATATGCAAGAGCATGATTGATTTATAGTTATGCTGTTATATGAGAAGTTTTATTTTCTAAGGATAATCAGCTCCTTTAAATGATTTATTGGTGCATGTACAAAATTATGCTTGACTTGGTAAGGTAGTGTAAGGTTTATTTATTGAGTTGGTATAGCCCATATTTCTTTTATTTTTTTCCAGAGGAATAAGATTAGGAATCAAGGATGATCTAGGCTTGGAGTTTAATTCTCGGATTATGAATTTGTAATTAGTGACTTTATGAATTCAAGGTTATGGATTTTGATATTTATATTTGGATTTTGTCGCTTTGAACCAGTTTTTATTTAATTATTTAATGGATAATGAATTTAGATATTTTATTTATTTGAGGTGATGAATGTTAGCTTCGTGTTATCGTGAGTGGCGACTCCCTTTGATATCATGGCCATGTTATGCCCCGGATTTGGGGCATAAACCCTCCCCCGTCCCCCCCCCAAAAAAAGGAAAAAAAAAGAAAAAAGAAAGGGAGAGAGAAAAATAGCTTGGCATTGGTTTCTTTTCCTAATCGGCTTTTTCTTCCTTGTGTTTTCTGCCATTTGTAACTTCTTTCTCCAATCTTGTAATTTCTGTTTGATTTTTAGGGCTGACTCTAGAGGTCATCCTTTTCTTGCTTATCTTCATGCCTTAAGCTGTTTTATTGGTTGGATCCTCCTCAGTGTTGCACTGCACATTGGGCTGCTTGCTTATGCAACCTTCTTCACCCCTGCCAAAGCTTGCCTGCAGTTGGAGAATAACTTTTACTAGCTTTGCATCAGTCATTGAAGCCGTTGCCTCTATCAATCTTTTGAATTAATCTCCAGTTACCATACTGTTCTTCTTGTTCTTTAATTCAATGGCAGTCTCTCCTTCCCAATATATGTTTGAAGCTCTTCACGATTCTATCTGTAATGATGCATTGTTGTCCTCTGCCGACCTGCATCTGTTGCCTCACTTTGCATCTTTACAGCTTTGCTCATGATTTCTGCCAGCAAATTCTTGATTGTCATAACTGCTGCTGTGGTGCCCATGCCCCTGCTGGGTCTTCTTGCTTGTGGCTTTCATCCTCGCTATTTGAATTTTGGACATTGCAGTGTTATCTTAACTTGCAACTCGAAGTTCTCTGTCACCAGCATTTGATCCTTGTTGACCATCTTCTTAGCAAAGTATAATGATGCATGATGGTGCTGGCAGTCAGTTTATCGTGGTTGGATGTCCTTAATTATCTTGCTTGCTTATCTATGTGGCTTTGTGCTTGGGTTGCTTTTTAAGTAGACATGGTTGAATTCTGTTAGTACGTTTGCCTACTTGTCACTCTTATTTCCTTTCTGTTCTTCATTTCTTTTGTATCTGTTGGTGGAGCCACGCGATGGTTGCTCTGTCATTGTTGTTGCAAAGACTGGAGTTGTAATGCAACCAAAATTTGTGGGCCGTGCTGGAGATAGTTCTGTTGGTAGTTTTTTGTATAGACGTATAGTATTCTGCCCATTTAGATTGATTATGTTGTTGTTTATTGATATAAGTTTGTATCATGCTTCCTAAAATATGGAAATGATTTTGGCTTTCTTGGGCATGAGCATCTAATGAACATTTCTGTGTTTGTTTCGAACAATTCACTCATCTAATTCACAGTTGTACCGTTGAGGATATTTCTTAAATGCTGATCAGCATAGTACTTTATTTTTTAATATCATCAACTGGTTTAATTTGATGTCTCGCTCACATGTGTTGTATATTTGGATATACTATATCATTTGATTGCCCTATTGAAATACCAGTCTGATTTATATTCTTTTGGCATGTGAACTAATTCTGTTATAGCATTCTTTATAATGATCAGGTGTACATTTTAATGTGAGTTTGATTTGATCTTCCTCGTTTCAAGATACTTCTGCATAATTTGGTTAATTCTTTTTCTTATTTGCCAGGGGAAGAGTACTGAAATCAAATGTGAATGTCTTGATATATTATGTGATGTGCTCCATAGATTTGGCAATCTGATGACAAAAGATCATGAGGAATTGCTTGCTGCACTTCTGTCCCAGTTGGGTTCCAATCAAGCCATTGTCAGAAAGAAGTCAATTTCGTGCATTGGTGAGATGAATTTTCAGTCATAGCTTTTATGTCATATAACTGCATATTTATGGTAGTCGGTCTTGTCAGTGCACCATCTTTTGTGTTGACTTTCCTGTAACTTAACATTTACAATATATGAATAACATGTCTGTTGTAGCATCTCTTGCTTCAAGTTTGTCGGATGATTTACTCGCGAAGGCGACTTTTGAAGTTGTACAACTGCTGAAGAATAAGAATATAAAACCTGAAATAACCAGGACAAACATTCAGATGATTGGAGCTTTAAGGTAAGTTATATAGTGCCTGGACTCCTAGGTTTTAATCCGCTAGATTGTTTGCCTATTAATATGGTGTACATCATCATGCATATGCATACCCTTTGATACATCTGTATACATCTGTTGGTTTGAAAGTGGATTTATTTATGTATGGATGCTTGGCAGTCTTTGAGTGTTATTCTTAATGTTACATTTTGTTATTTTGTTATAAGACATGCAGTAAAACTGGGGCTTTTGTTACTAAAGGAATGGCAGTTAAGATGAAAGGATGGTGACAAATGTTACTTTGATGGCTATCCCTGGATACATTGTAATACTTGGATTCTGAGAAGTTCCTTAGAAGTCCAGGAGTTCTGGTAATAGTGAGGGATGTATGCATATATCTTGCTAGCATGGCCAGTCCCAGTTGCACTAAAATAATCAACAGAAGCTGAATGTGCAACCAGCGAAGCTTTAATTTATTCAACCTAGGACCTGAAGAAGCAGAATGGTTCTGCTGTTATAGTTTTCTTTGGAATCTTGTGACTTGTCAGACTCTTGGTCTATGAGGCAAGGCAGCAAATTCTTGTAACAACGTCCTATGAACTCTTTTTTTTTTTTCCTTTGGCAAGAACATCTGGGTTTGTGCAATGGGCAGATTGCTATATCTCCATTGTTAAAAGCACCAATCTTTCACCACTCTATCAGATATGTGACATTGAGGAATATCTGACCAACACCATTAAGTGATGAAAGTCCGTAACCTCTAAAATGCTAGTTCTTAATTTTTGAAACCACTCATCCTGCAAAATCCTGTGAGACATAAAATGTCAAAGATTGCTGAATAAACACCATCAAGTTGAAAAGATTGGTCATTTTACTTTAGTTCTATCTAAATTTACTGAAGCAAACAGGATCGCTTCATTGCATAAAATGTATCTGTTTCTTGTTGGTACTTCCTTTATTTAGATTTGTTTCTGGACTCGATTTTGTTGCAACCTGCTAGCTTGATATGAGATGGGATGGTGAGATGTGCTAGATGCAAATCTAGGATATATGACTTAGAGGACTTCTTTCAAACATGCGGATGGCTTCTTGACACCAGTTTTCGGACTGCTGCAATCTTCTGTCTTTGCAACAATTTCTTGCTGATCTTAGGGTCTCTTGAGAGTATCTGAGGAGCATAGGCTAGAAATACTGAAGAAGTCAATTATTGATTTTACTATAGATCTAATGACATGTCGACTCATACGAATGTCTGAGTTATGCAAACAACAGTTTTGCTGTTATTTTAGGATTCTGAGACGGAATATTGGGAACTTTATAAAAGCCAGTTGAGTGTCTTTTTGGTGCTTTTGTCGAAGCAGGTTGTAACAAATGCAGAAGAATTCCTGGACTGTGGGAAGGCAGGTCAAGGGCTGTTTGGTGGCTGGCTGTGTTGTTTTGGGAGGTATGATTGCGGTCTGGATGGATATGAAGTCAGAGAGTGCTGAATGCATATATGGAGTATGGTTTGGAGTCAAACTAGGGCCTGGCAGGCTGATCTGGATTGGTGACTCAGTCAGCTGTCAGCTGCAGCAGTCTGTTCCTGTTAGCTTTGGTGACTCAGTCGGCTGTCAGCTGTAGAAGTCTGTTCCTTTAGTTGTGGTGGTTGTCTTCAGATGTTGGCTGTGTGACGAGCCGCAAGAGAGATTAAAATAGATGGGGTGGAGGGCTGTTATGGAAGCCTGTAGGGTACTGGTTTAAGGGTGATGGGAATAAAGGAATAAGAAAGCAAAAGCAAATAAGAAAATGCAGTAGAAAGTGAAAAAAAGAATTGGACAAGGGAGACAAGGAAGAGAAAAAGGAACCTAGGTTTGCAGGTAGGTAATTTTAAGAAAAAAATTAAAACAAAATTTATTTTTCCTGGAACAACAGAAACCATCGTGGCAGCTAAGGTGCCCAGCTCTCGTCCCTCCATAGGATTCATTTCAAATGATGAAGTCTCTGAAAAATAGGTCCTTAGGCTCCATAATTCTTTATGTAAATAAAATTTTATATTAACTAAAATCTAATGCTTTAAATTCCGTGGGACAGAGATGTCCTGGTATCTTCATGGAAAGCCACGCCCCGTTCCATCCCGATCATGCATCCTGATAGATATCCTCCATCTATCTTCCTTTTTTTCTCCTTTCTTTTTCTTTTTTCTTCTTTTCTTTCTTTTTCTACCTTTCTCTCTTTCCTTTTTGTCTTTCTTTCGTCATCCTTTTCTTTCCTTTTTTTCCTTTTTCTTCTTTTTCCTCTTTCCTTTCTTCCTTGTTTCCTTCCTTTCTTTTTCTACTCCATTTCTTTCTTTCTTTCGTTTTTCTTCTTGTTCTTTCCTTTCAGCTTTCTCTTTTTCTATCTTCCTTTCTTCTTTCTTCTTTCTTCTTTTCCTACATGGATGAATTTTGGAGTCCTGACCCGTCCCGGTCTTATTTTCTCATAGGAATGGGGCAAGATGGCCAGGACGCCCCCCCATCCCGTTGGGACGTAAAATCTTGCTAAAACCTACTAATTAATAATTCAAATAGGCTCAATAGGTCATGCAAATATTAGTGTGGACGTAAAACCTTGCTAAAACCTACTAATTAATAATTCAAATAGGCTCAACAGGTCATGCAAATATTATTGTGGTCCTAAACTATTGCATCACATCCCTATCTTGTCTATCACTTGTGGTTATGTGGCCACATGTATGTTTACATTTCAAAAATCATGAGGCTTGATAATACATCAAATATGAGCAAAACTTTGACAGGGATCAAGCCCATAAATCTGAAGGGCAATTCCTAACTCTAAGACAGAAGAGAGTGAAATAATAGAAAGATGAAAATTTTGTATTGTATTTCCATTGGAAAAAGATGTCAAGAGTAATGACCCTTTTTGAACCTGGGCCATCCTCTTCTTTGTCCTAAAATAGAACTCATACCTGCAAAAGGACTTTACTTTGTTATTTCTAAGCTTTAAGAAATAAAAGGAAAGAGATATGAGAGACCAACTGATAAACAAAGGATAGAATCAGGGTTCAGCCAGCAATCAACTTCTCTCCTTTGGTCGGCACCTAGAAACGGCCTCACCCTGCTTCTCTCTACATTTCATGCTCACGTGGGTGTATCTGTAATATCCAGCAATAAAGGGCCTTCTTGTGTTGGCTGTCCTGGTCAACTTCTACCATCTATAGGAGTGGGTTTCCCATGCTGATGTGGCACATCAAAAAGGCTTGGCCTAAAAATAGACTTAGTCTGCCACCTAATCATTGAATCGCAATCATCTGTTAGCTAACCACCAATGACTAAGAAAGATAACCATCTAGAGTACCAGAAGTCAAAATGAAAGCTTTCTTAACCCTCAACCCCCACCCAAGGAAGAAAGAAAGAAAGAATGAATGTGTAATTAGTATTTTCCTCCCAAATGAATATCTGAATGAAAAATCTAGCATTATGCAATGTAATATTTTCCTGGTGTCTCTTTAAACTTTTAATATATTTTCTACATTAATTTCATCATTGTCACATTATTTGGTACTTGATCACATAGCATGGCCAGGTGAGAATGGGATACCACAGTGGCACAATCTTTTTCTTTCTTTTGTTGTTTTTGTGGGGGTAATAGGGACTAATGCAAGTGCATCCATGCAATGATGTCCAGAAAAGTTAGGAGGGTTGCTCACAAGAACATTGGAGGTAGGAATCTCTGAAAGAAACAGAAGTATGATACATGGATTTAAAAAGAAGCCAAAGTTGCAAGTAAAAATGCAATCTTATTGAAGGTCGCATCCATAGCTCTGGGAAAGAAGATGCTTCACTGAAAACATGTGTTAGAAAGCAGTTGTGGGAGCAAAATTTGGAAGTGGGCAAGCCATCCTGGTTGCAAGTTCTCTAAAATGTATAACATCATCCCTTACTGTCATTATCCTTATGTCCACTAGTAATATTGTTATGTGGGCTGTCCCTTCTCTAGCTCTATCACATTCAATAGCTATTCTTTCAGACTGTAGAGTCCAGCTAGTCTTGTACTGCCTAAAGATGCCATATCTTTTATTCTTTTTCGAAGTAAAATTAATTGAACAGTGTTTAGATAAGTTTATTGTTCATATATTAATAGGTGTTTGAAGCCTGCTGAAGGAAATGGATGGGGCTAATTAGTAAAGGTCAGTGGCCATAGGATTCATTGTCTGAATTAATGGGGAAGTAAGTTTGACAATTGATGGATGACACATCAAATCTGTCAAATATTTAATATGTTATCTTGTAAATGATGCATCTTTTTTTCTGTGTTCTCCACTTTGGAAAAGACACATTCTGTTAACCTTAAATTGATTCCAGTTATTATTATTATTCTTTTGGTTCTTTTGGCATTATATTATCAAGTAAAACAGACTTAATGGATATAGTTAAAATGATTATGGACTAAATCGGAGCATACTTCATGAACATGCTTAAAATAGTTATGGATTAAATCAGTTTCTCTTGTCCTGACATCACCATAGGAAGTTTTTTTTTTTTTGATTTTCTAGAAAACCATGGTAAACTCTGTCATGTCGCAGTCGTTCTGTTGGATATCGATTTGGGCCTCACCTTGGTGAAACTGTTCCCTTGCTTATTGATTACTGCACAAGTGCATCAGAAACTGAAGAAGAACTTCGTGAATATAGTATGCAGGTAATTAGAAACATAAACTTGAAGTAGTCTTAGTTGTACTTTTTTTGACTTTCTCAAAAAATCCATATCTTTTCTAAATTTCTTGCAGGCACTGGAAAGTTTCCTACTTAGATGCCCAAGGGATATATCTGCATATTGTGATGACATTCTAAATCTTACTCTAGAGTATATATGTTATGACCCGAATTTCACAGATAACATGGAGGAGGACACTGATGATGAAGGGCATGAGGAGGAGGAAGATGAGTATGTTGGTTGTATGTTCACATGGTAGCTTAGAACGTTTCTAATGCATTTTATTGAGACATATAAAGCAATTTTGGCAGTGAAAGTGGAAATGAGTATACTGACGATGAGGATATAAGCTGGAAAGTTCGAAGAGCAGCTGCAAAGTGCTTAGCTGCTGTCATTATTTCACGGCCAGAGATGCTTTCGAAAATGTATTTTGAGGCATGTTAACTACCTTTAATTGTTTTGATTTTGTGTTGATGCTGATTATGATATATGTCTTCCTTTAGTGAATAGATCCATATTAAGTTGTTTCTTTATTATAAATTTAGAATAAATTATGTATATATATTTTATTGAATCTGATTGGCTAATGGTCTTTGAATTAAGTGATGATTTCCTCCCTCAAAATCTAAGTTAATTCTGTCAACCAGTTCTATGTGCAACATCAACTTTTTGACTTTCATGTTTCATGGATATCCAAACGTGAAAGCATGAAGTTTATAAGGTTTTATGGTACTGCAGGCATGCCCAAAGTTGATAGAGAGGTTTCGAGAAAGGGAGGAGAATGTAAAGGTACTACCAGTTCTGCGAATTTATTTGATGGAAGTACTTGTATAAGCTCGTTTGCTCATCTAGATCCTTACGAAGTTTTCTGTTTCTTCAGATGGATGTGTTTAATACATTCATTGAGTTGTTACGCCAAACTGGAAATGTGACAAAGGGACAGATGGATATCGATGAGTCAAGGTAGTGATAATTGGTTATAGTTTTAAGTAGAATGGCATCTTGTTGCTACTTCATGATAATTTATTGATCTTTACCAGGTATATTCTTGGCACATGGTGCAATGATATGAATAAATAGAATTGAGTAATCTTAGATTCTATGTGCATAGATCATTGTTGTTGCAATGTCCTCCTATCATGATTGGGAAGGTTCCCTCTCTGTGTGTGTGTGTGTGTTTTAAAGTTATAGCCATCACCCATCCTGCTTGTGGTGCTGGTGGCTATTTGGTCAAATGAATTTTCTTTGTTGGAGTGTTGTTCTTTAACTCATGATTTTTAATTGTCAACATATTTTCTCAAAAAATATTATCAATAAGCAATACTGAGAAGTGTGCATATGTTTATTGATTCAAAGTACATTACAGGAGGAACATTGACATTGATTTTATGTTGCAGGTCAACCATGAGCAATGACATTTTTCTTCTCTCTTTCCTTTCCTTATCATTCTTATTTTCTTTCTCCTTGTACCCTTTGGCCTGTTTCTCTTTGATTTTCATTTTCATCTCTCTGTGTGTGTGTGTGCGCGCGCGCGCGTGCATGCGTGCCTGTCACACAGGCACATGCGCGCGCACACACACATGCATATGCATGCTCACAAAGAAGTGAAAGCTCTCCACTCTTCTTCCTTTTGGATCTCCTATGTGTTGGAATTGCCAGGCTGCTTTGAGAATCTCAGTTTGATGCTCCTTGCAGATAATGAACGTCTTATTTCTTCAAAGCATGTTAATATTTTTACCTGAACCTCTTAACATTTCATATATATTGCAGTGGCTGCATCAGCTTCTCATCTTTAATGACCAACACTGGTGAAGGTCAAGTGGCAATTAAGCAACTTACATCAGTAAATAGATAACTGTACAAAAAGATATATGCTCTCGCATTTAGAAAAAGACCACATGGATGTTCATGTACAACTTTTTCTTTAAAGTGTTTGTTTTCTAAAGTGAAGTTAGAGAATAAGGCATTCTGTTGATTCCTTTTCTTTTGTGAATTGCAGTCCACGATGGTTATTAAAACAAGAAGTGCCAAAATTGTCAAATCTGTTAATCGGCAGCTGCGTGAAAATCTATCAAACGAAGGTAATGTTTGTACCCTTTTTTGTCTGTCTGGTTTAATATTTTGGCCGAAGTGATTTCTATTCTATATATTTTCAGGTCGGGGCATTCTCTGTATTAAAAGAACTCGTTGTTGTCTTACCAGACTGCCTTGCTGATCATATTGGTTCACTTGTTTCTGGGATTGAAAGGGCTTTGAATGTGAGTTAGTTCTTCAATGTTCTTCATTATTTTTACTCTTTCCTTGCACTAGAAATTCTTGCAGAATTTTCTTCTAATCCTCACAACTATCCATCATTACTTCCCAGGATAAAACCTCTAACTCAAATTTGAAGATCGAAGCCCTTGTTTTTACAAAATTAGTGATGGCATCACATTCACCTTCTGTTTTCCACCCATACATCCAGGTACAATAATATTTGTCGTGTCTTCCTTGTGCACTACTCATACTTCCTTCTAGTGCATTATAAATGGGGGGTGTATCTCTGAGTATGTTTCCACTAATTTTTGGTATGGATGGTCATGCTTTCTTTGCAAGTTTGTGAATATAGTTGACATAGAAATTATACGCTCATCCAGTATTATGAGCACCAACGTTCACTTGCAGTATATTAGTCTCTTTTCCACATCCTTCAAGATGTTTTCTTACTTATTCCTGTATGGCAGTCTTTAGCTAAGTATTTTGCTCCTTGTCTTTCATGCTGTTTTTATATTTGATTTTCATGATTTCTTTCTTGTAAGATTTGGAGTTTATAAATTTTATGTTTTTTAATTGTTCATTAAGATATGCTTGGGCAGTTTAGGCAAAATTCATGTTTTCATAGAGAACTTGATTCCTGCAACACAATGTTACACAAGATACAAGAATCTAAAAATGCAAAATGTTGAGTTCGGATTAAATCATTGATAATGTGAAATGTTGACTTTGGATTAAATCAATTTTATTCTAGATCTGTTCGAAATTGGTTTTAATAATGCTTGAGCAGGCGTTTAGTTATGCCCTAAGGTATTTAGTGGAGAAAATAGATAGAGAATCAAGATGTTGCATATAGATTTTAAGGAACATGTTTACCTCAGCTATTGGGAGGATTTATAATGGTATAACAAAAGATCAAGGAAGAAAATCCAGAGTATAGTTTTGAGCTCCAAATGTTGGAAGAATGTGGCATTTGGTTTGAAGTTGTGGGAGCTGTTGATCGATGTGCTCAGGCGTGTAAATGGTGAAGCGAACCTGGCCATGGGTTATTTAGGGGCAATTTGATGAATGCAAAGGCGGAGATAACCTTGCATTTGAATGAAGATGAGAAGAAGTATCTTCCAATTTGGGAAATTATTGTTTCATGATGGGATGCAAAACTTACAAGCCCGCTGCATAGTGCGGGCTACTTCTTGAACCTCTACTTTTTCTGTGACAATAAGAATGAAATAGAAAATGATGGGTGATATATGGATGAGCTGATTGAGTGTATTTTGAAATTCTATCATAATGACCAAATTTTGCAGGATGAAATTTCAAGGGAGGTCCCTTATACACCAATTCTATTGTGTCATTTGGAAGGGACATGACCACTAAACAAAGTTCATGGTCCAAGCTTAATCCAGGGAATTTATAGCTCTCTGCTCGAGCTTAGTGACTTGTGAGTGATTATTTCCAGGGAATTTACGTTTACTGCTTGAGTATGTTGCCAATCACTAATATCATAATCCCCATGTAGCTGAAAGGTGGTTCAAGCATGGAATTGATGCAAAGAATTTAAGGGTGATGACTATGAGAATTTTGAACTTGACATTGTAGTTCTTCTTGGTGTGAATGAAATTGGAGCACATTTGAGATAGTAGATATCTAAATTGTTAGTCATATGTATCATTAAACTGTGATAGGATAAATGAATCTTTAAAAGTTCATACACAATCTTTTCTTGCGTATGCACTCAAGGAGAGGGACAAATTAGAAACAAAGAAATTAAGACCAAGTCTTTATCAAGTTTAATGCAAGGCTCAATCAGAAGCATTTCAAGAAGAAAAGAGATCCCATAGCAGTGAAAGATTTTGATGATGGTGAAGCTGTTGAGTGGTTGGTGAAGAATTCTCCAAATGAGCCTTGGGATCAAGAAATTTTCATGGTGAAGGCTGACCTGGAGGATGGTTGAGGAAGCAACTGGGGCTACTAGTGAATCTAAGAGATACAAGGAGAAGAGATCTAAAGAAGCTGAAGCTGCAGAGTTGCTTCATCTTCACAAGCAAAGAAATCAAAGAATCAAAAGATATGCATTGATGAGATTAAGTTTGGGCCGTCAGAGTCAAGTGAGGAGGAGGATGTTCAGATGAATGACTTGGACTCCTCTAGTTCTGATTTTCAAGGAGCTTGTCTCCTAGAATGGCAGATAGTGATTGGTCATGCAGATAGTCATTTATCAATTTGTCATTTGCTTTTTATCTGGACTTTAATGGTCTCTATTATTTATTGATGATGATGTTTGTTTGGTGCATTATGTTATATGAATATTATCATGGGCATCCTTATTTTATGGTTGATGTTATGTGATTGTGGACATCTTTATCTTGTGAGTGATGTTATCATGTTATTCTGGTTGATGGATGATGATATTTTCATGAGATTATGGACCTTTATGTTATATGTATGTTGATATGATATTGTGATATTAAGTTGATGATGTCTTGTATCTTTGTCCTTTTTGCATGAAGTTGATGTAAAGAAGCTATTGCCTTTTATACATTGTTAATGCTTATCATGAAACTTTCCTGGAATAGTATCATTTGAGTTTGATTTGGCTGTAACCTGTAAGTTGTTGCTTCCTCCAAAAGGCTACAGGCAAAGATGCTACAACTGAAAGTTTAAAAATAACAATATATGCTAAACTACTATGGCTAATTTTTTGATATCCGGAGGGGGTATGATGTACAAAGTAATGCTGTTAGTTGAGGTCATTTAAATTGACAACTGCACCTTAATGCATTTACATGCTACTGTGTTAGTTGTTTGGATGAATGGGATATGTTAGGTGCATGTTTTATGTATGTTGCATCATCTATGACCTTCTTTGGTGATGTTGTAATGCGAGTGCTGTTCACTTAGTGAAATGTTTGCTAGATAGAAGATCCTTAAAGAATTTTGGGTGCACAATCCAATACAAAATCGCTGCCGGACATTGGCCATCTCTTAGTAGATTGTTTCAATTTTAATGCCCAATTTGATCTGACAAGTTGGTTTTCGTCGAGTAATCATACATGACCGGATAGTAATCATCCAATGTCTATTTAGAGACACCTGCTTGTTTGACATCAATTCACCTCTTTCCCTTTAACCATTTAAAGAAATTACCTGCAATGGATACTACAATTATTATGAATTACACTCTTCTAAGTTCTAACATGTCCATTTTTAGCTATTATTTGGAATTGGTATTTTGGCTGTTTACATAGGAAAATGCATTCCATTCTCCAGTTATTTTTGCATATGGAATTTTCTCATTTCTCCAAGTTCGTTTAAAAATCTGTAGTACTTACGGTTATAGGTACTCAAGGGAGATTTTTTGAGCTTATTATTCATTTAGTTACCTTGCTGGCATTATCCTAGAACTTTTTAGATGCTGTCATGAGTTGCTCCTTTATGCATCTTTCTTCTGACTGATGTGAATTGCAGGCTCTTTCAAGTCCTGTATTATCTGCTGTTGGTGAGAGATATTATAAGGTCACCGCTGAAGCATTACGGGTCTGTGGAGAGCTTGTTCGCGTTCTTCGCCCAAATTTTGAGGCAATTACTTGTTAGCTGACTATATCAGTGAGAATGTTGTTAGCTGACTGTACTATTTGCAAATATCACCAGAACTTTATTGAGATTAGTTGCCTTGTGATGCAGACATCTACTCTGGATTTCAGGCCTTATGTCGGCCCGATTTATAATGCTATTTTGGCGCGCTTAGCAAATCAGGATCAAGACCAGGTTTGTCAAACTGCATTTGATAATTCTGAAAATGTCACCATTTCTATCTAACGACAAGTTGATTGTTTTCTCACCAGGAGGTCAAGGAATGTGCCATATCTTGTATGAGCCTCATAATTTCAACTTTTGGTGATAACCTTCAGCTGGAACTACCTGCATGCCTCCCCATACTTGTTGATCGGATGGGTAATGAGATAACCCGACTCACTGCTGTGAAGGTAAATGATCTGAGTACCCATGTATTATTTGTCCATTGAAAGGGGGCCGCTTTCCTTTGACCTTTAGAATGTCTTACCATGAACCAAACCATGAAAGATCTTCGCAGAAGAAAAATTACTGCAAAAGAATCTTATTGCTGTAAACTGTTGTACCAGAGAAATTTAAGGTGCTTGATATGGCTCTCTGTCTATGCCGTAATGCTGTCTAAATTATGTAGCTTTTGTCATCATATAAATACATCTTCTAGTTGTTTAGGGATAAGAATTTTATTGCTTTTTACTGGTTAAGATGCTATTGGTGTATGTGACAAAGATCTATGGGGCCCCAGTAAAGTGAGAGGCAAGGAAGCTGTAGGAAAACATGAATTATAGTTCTGATAGAAAATATAATAATTTGCTATGGTAATAGGTGAATCTTGTAACAACATAACTGAGAAAGATGATTTCTAAAATCAATGTAGAAGCATGCCACTTGGCTTGTTAATTATGGTAAGGCTTCCTATATCAAATTATAAAAAAGTTACTTTGGTTCAATTTATTGTGATTCCCCAAGGTTTTCTAGGCAACTCTTCACATGAGCAATAGGCAGGTTCTTCTAATTTTGGAAGTGCAAAAAACTTGTCATTATATTGTAAATCTTGTATTGTTTCTAAGGGGTATTGTGGAAACTGGAAATGGCTATAGAGAACATGGCCAGGGATATGATGAAAATGGCTATAGAGATAAAAAGAGGTATATGTTGTTTTGGATGGTCTTGAATTAGATACAGATATTTATTGTTGGAGAAACCATCATCATAAATAATTGTTACCGTTAAATAGTTATGATGCCAGCTGGGAATGACTAATTCTAATCCTAATAATCCAGCAGAAACTCAATAAAATTAGAGGAAGTGGTGCAAAAGTTTTAGGATCAGCATCTCCACCATGTTGGGATGACTACACATGCTTCTCAACATGAAATTGGTCATATTGGCTCAGTATCAATTTGTACTGGGCAAAAACATGGAAAAGACCCCTCCTGCTCCTCTCGGTTTCCTTTTAGCTATGATTTTGTTTTCCCTCTTTATTTTTCTTGTTAGCGGTAGCGGGGGAATCATATCCTCCCTAATGCCATGGAGGTTTGATGGTCAGTACAAGTTTCTTAAATGATTGCAATATTTTGGTTAAAAAGTTACAAATGACACTCTTATGGTGCTTGTTATCTTGATTTGGGATGCTAATGTCTTCCTGTTCTATGTTATCAACATTGATGTTTATAAATCCAGGCATTTGCAGTAATTGCTAATTCACCTCTTCGGATTGATCTCTCATGTGTCTTGGAGCAAGTAGTTTCAGAATTAACAACTTTCCTGCGGAAGGTACACTCAAAATAGTAGGACAAATGACATTCTTGTAAATTGTAATAGATGTTCTGGTAAAATCAAGAAACTAGAGAAGTATCTTGCTAACATATTTTGATCATTATACTTCTTTACAGGCTAACAGAGCATTGAGGCAGGCAAGTCTGGGGACACTGAACTCCCTTGTTGTGGCTTACGGTGATCAAATTGGATCATCTGCTTATGAAATTATAATTGCAGAACTTTCTACTCTTATAAGGTTTGTTCTCCATACTGATCATATCCTCATGTTACTGCATGCCTACAAATCAATGCAACTAATTTTGTTATTGTTTTGGCAGTGACGCAGACCTGCATATGACTGCACTTGCTTTGGAACTCTGCTGCACGATGATGATTGATCGGAAATCCAGCCAAAATGTTGGTCTGACTATTAGATATAAAGTCCTTCCACAAGCGCTCATATTAATTAGAAGCTCTCTATTGCAGGGTCAAGCTCTACAAGTATGCTTTATGATTTAAGTTGCTTGAATGTGGAGTTCCTTTCCGGCTTAATACTAAGATAGTATTCTTATCATGCTGCAGACATTGCAGAGATTCTTTGCTTCATTAGTTCATTCAGCAAATACAAGCTTTGAGACATTATTGGATTCTCTTCTTCAAGTGCGAAACCGTCCCCGCAGTCGGGTGGCCTTGCTAAACAGGCTCTATATTCAGTTGCACAGTGTGTTGCTGTACTCTGCCTAGCAGCAGGTGATCAGAAATGTGCATCTACAGTAGAAATGCTTAAAGGCATTTTGAAAGATGATAGTGGTACTAATACTGTAAGTTCTTTTCTGAGTATCTCCTTCATCTGTCCATTTTTAGTTTGCACATATTTTTTGCCTTTTATTGTTTTGATAATTTTGGTTTTTGATAGTTCACAATCTACAAAGAGGGTTCTGTTGATTCAGATTCCATGCAAGCGTCATTTTTTTTTTAAAGATAGTAAATAATTGTGCTTCATTGTTTCAGGCTAAACAACACTTGGCCTTGCTATGTCTAGGGGAGATTGGACGAAGAAAAGATCTTAGCATGCATGCACACATTGAGAGTATTGTTATCGAGTCCTTCCAGTCACCTTTTGAGGAGATAAAATCTGCAGCATCTTATGCTCTTGGAAACATAGCTGTGGGCAATCTGTCCAAGTACTTGCCATTCATTTTGGATCAGATAGATCATCGACAGAAGAAACAATACCTTTTGCTTCATTCATTGAAAGAGGTGTGTTTTTGATTTCGAAATTCCACTGAAATGCTTATGCTCATCCTTTAACTTCCTTTTAATGCTGTTTGTCTACATCCTTGTAGGTTATTGCAAGACAATCTGTTGATAGAGCTGGCCATGGCGAACTCCAGGACACATATGTTGAGAAGATACTGAGCTTACTTTTCAATCATTGCGAAAGTGAAGAAGAGGGGGTTCGCAATGTAGTTGCGGAGTGTCTGGGTAAAATTGCACTCATTGAACCTAGGAAGCTCATTCCTGCACTCAAGGTATACCACATTGGACAATTATAAAATGCCAGCTGACTTGAGTTATCCCATTGGTAACATAAAGGTGTTTTTGACTTCTTTAGGACCGTATGACAAGTCCAACTGCATTTACAAGAGCAACAGTTGTCATTGCTGTGAAATATTCTATTGTTGAACGGCCTGAAAAGTAGATGAAATTCTATACCCTGAGATTTCTTCATTCCTGATGCTAATTAAGATAATGACAGGGTAATCTTGCAAGTCTGACCAGTTCTAAATGTACCATCTTGTTCTTCATTTGAGCTACTTATTTAATCCATTTCTTTTCTGTTACACAGCATGTTAGACGTGCAGCTGTCCTGGCTTTGAGTACGGCTGCTCATAATAAACCAAATCTAATCAAGGGCCTTCTTCCTGAATTATTGCATCTTCTTTATGATCAGACAGTTGTTAAGGTATGTTGTATATTTCTTGCTTCCTGAATTATTGCATCTTCTTTATGATCAGACAGTTGTTCAGGTATGTTGTATATTTCTTGCTATTAAGCAATAAGTACAAGTCTGAATTATTGCATCTTCTTTATGATCAGACAGTTGTTAAGGTATGTTGTATATTTCTTGTTATTAAGCAATAAGCACAAGCTCCCATGGCTGTTGTATCACAGCATAGCGTGATTGTACTGTTGTTTTTGATGGCAGTATTATCCATATATCCATCTTGATTTGCTTTCATCTCCAAGCTTTCCTAGCATTAGTACAACCATGACCATCCAAACATGCTTGATGTTTCTTTTCAAGTCATTGGAAAATATGTGCAATAACTTTTCACCTCTTTGCGGTAGCAGTTATTTTACAATAATGTGCTACTGCTGGTTAGTGCCTTCTTTAATGTTTAATTCCTCTGAACTTTGTTAATTGGGTCTTCTTGCATCGTGTCTGACATTATATTGGTACCAGAGGCCCACATACTATGACCCACCCTGTTGAGAACATTGTGACAGATGCCATGTTTTTGATCTTTCTTTTTAAGATAATTCATTGCGTTTCTTATTAGTGATATGTGAGCTCTTATACTAACAGAAAACACTGATGGTTTATCTGTTGTGTCATCATTAACTTATTGTTTTCTTGCAGCAAGAATTGATCAGGACAGTTGATCTTGGACCTTTCAAGCATGTTGTAGATGATGGTCTTGAGCTTAGAAAAGCAGCTTTTGAATGTGTCGACACATTGCTGGACAGTTGTCTTGATCAAATGAACCCATCATCTTTTATTGTTCCTTACCTTATATCTGGTTTGACTGGTGAGTTTGGTTTATGAATAATTGACCTGTTAGGCATGATGAAGGCGGCTGTTTAATCTTAAATGTGTACTGTTAAATCTGTCATTTTATGAGCACAATGTACTTTTCCTTCCAAAGCTAAAACTATTTTGAGCAATTATGCTGGGAAAATGTGATTTGCCTTGAAATGTCCTCACTTGGATTCTTGTCTATCATCTCACTTCTTCTTTTTGAATCTTATGATCTGTATTCAGTATTCATTGGCTTGTGTACGCAAGTTTGTGGCAAGCTAGAATGAAATTTATTGTTCCTAGTGTTTCTAATTATTCTTTTTCATTTTACAATGCTATCATCAGATCATTATGATGTCAAGATGCCTTGCCATCTTATTCTCTCAAAACTTGCAGACAAGTGTCCTTCTGCTGTCCTTGCAGGTTGGTTGCTTCTTCTACAGTGATTGCTATTTCCACAGAGCACTGTAAATATATCGAGAATGCAAATTTAACTAATTTATTGCTTAGCAGTTTTGGACTCCTTGGTTGATCCTCTCAACAAAACTATTAGTCACAAGCCAAAGGCTGATGCTGTGAAGCAGGAAGTAGATCGTAATGAGGATATGATCCGAAGTGCACTTCGAGCCATAGCTTCCTTGAGCCGAATAAGGTTTTAGCACATTTACCATGTTAATTTCATCTTATCATCTTTCATTTATCATAGGCTATGGTCTACGTATTTATTGGGGATGGAAATATAAATGCTGGCTATGGATATGTCCTCCCACATGCAGACATGTTGCTTGCTGAATGTAGAGATGCTTATTATAGTGCTATCATGTTTGACATGGACGGTTGTTAGGACCAATGTGTATGGAATGCAAGTTATTTTTAAATAAGATTCACAATTTGCTTGAGATTTGGGTTTTGGCTGGGTCAGTTGACTTCCACTTTTCGTGGCTTTGACGGTTTAGGTTCAGAGTTTTGGTGGAAAACATTAAGAAAATGATAAAAATTAGGAAAAGGAAAACACATAGGAAAACATTAAGAAAATGATAAAAATTAGGAAAGGAAAACACATAAGCAAGTTATAGAATTTATTTTAGAAGATGTTGCTTTGTCTTTGCTTTGTTATCTTTAATTTCAGTGGCCTGCCATCTTTTAAGCACTTTCAAGTTTCAAAAATTAATAAGAAAATAGAATATATATAGAACTAGCTGCAGAAGTAAATTAGGCGCCATTTTAAAACCATAATTATGTTATTTGGTGAGATTCTTACACATTAACATGTACTTTCAGTTGGAACAACAGTAGTTTTAACGTTCATTAATTCATTCAAAGGTGCACACATTTTTTTTCCTATATCGTATTTTTCTTTTGTTTCATGACTCTTGGTCTACTTGAACAGCATCTCTTAAACTTCTTATAAGCAGCAAATTCATGCTTTAAATTTCACTCATATATAACTGATTTCTTGCTTGACTTTGGAAATGTTTTCCTTGATGTTTGTTAAAAATCTATGAGCACTCACAACTTTCAAAAAATAAAAAGGTGGACTATTCCTAAATTAACGCTTCCCCCTCAATGCTAGTTTCAGCTGAAACCACAGTTGGCTTTAAGGCATGTGCATTCAACAATACACACCTCAGAATAACAAATCCTGTTTCTGTATTCTCTTCTAGCCTGCAATCTACAAATTGCACTGCCTTTGCAAATCATATAGCAAGTCAGTGATTAATTTTAAACTAGCTGACTGACCTTCTGAATAAATTTGAGATATTAGTTACAATCTAAGTTAGCTCGCCAATGAGTTTGTACTTTGTACAATATGTAATTTGATGATTTCCTTTTAATTACTCACCTTGCCATTTTCTTACAATCCAGATTTTGTTCCTTGTATTTATTTCTTCAGTGGAGGTGACTGTAGCTTGAAGTTCAAGAAGCTGATGGATGACATAATGAAGTCTGCTCCACTAGCTGAGAAGTATAACTCTGTGCGGAGCGAGTAATAATGGAAGATAAGAGCATACCCTCAACAAAATACCAATGGAGTACATACTACGTGCTTTGGTAAAAATCGCATGTTGGAACTGCAGGGAAGTTATGTTCCCTTGAATATAATATATCTTTTCTGGTTCACATCTTTAGCTAGTATGAAATGAAATTTTGCCTTCATGAAGATTATAGGGTTGCTTGATTTGGAGAGTGAAATTACAGCTATAAATTGTTTGTAAATTGGCCTTTGTCATTATTCTTGAACTTCAAATAAACTAGTTACTGGGACACTGCTTCCTTTACGAGTAACTGGAAACTTAGGGTCAGAGGAAGAATGTTTCAAATAGGTTGGGCGACCGCTTATCTTTTTCTTTTTCAAATATCATCTGGTACGACTGTATGATTGGACTCCGCAGATTATAGATTGTTCACTATGCTAGAGAGTTCTTTGTTTTAGCCTCGAAGTTAAGGCATTATTATTGCTTGATTTGATTGTGGCTTATGTTTCCCAGGAATTTGTAGATTACCTCGAGACGATTTGCAGGAAACAGAAATTCTAAGATGGTTCAGCTGTGAATCTCTGTTTTTCTGGCAAAACCACTTTGTTACTCTTAAAGCTTTTTTTTTTTTTGTCCTTTTTGGTGGGGAGGTGGGGTGGACACAAACAGGGCTTAAAGGTTGAATAAAAATGTAAAAGGACATGGTTATATCTACGTATCTTTCCACAAAAGATACTGAACGTCCCAGGGAGCTGAATGAATACCTGTGAAACAGTTATAACTCTAAAATTATATCTGGTTCCCAGGAATGAAAAAAGAATCGAAGTGGGATGGAGAATGGAAGGAAGAAGAATTATAATTTTGGTTTAAGTATTTTTTGGCGATTAATTTGGTTAAAATATTTATTATCTAGTTAAATATTAGAATGTGATTAGTTTTATATTTGTAATAATTATTTAATATGTATTATTGTATTTGTATACTCTATTTATTTTTTAAATATTTATCTAATCTATTATTATCTTTTTATTCAATTAATTTAAGTTAAATTCTATTTTATTAATGTGATATTATTACTATTATTTCTTTTATTTTAATTATTTTATTTTATCTGCATCTTATATCTTAAACCAAATATTTATTTTCTTTCTAATTTTTATTTAGTTTTTTTTCTATTTTTTTTTTGTAGTTTATTTTCTTTGATTTTTAATATTTATCTAATATATTTTATCTTTTATATTAGATAATATGTAGTAGTTTATTGTTCTATTTGTTTTAACATGCATTGCCCATTTGCTGGTACATGGTACGAAGTAATCTTATAAATAATAGTTAATACGATATTACATTGCATGCTATTTGATATTTTAGTATTTTTATACAGTAATATTCATCCATTTATATTTATTTAATCCTTTATTTATAAATTTTTATCATAATGATCGATAATGACTTATATGTAAATATCTTTGTTACTATTTATACCTTAAATATTATTAATTTAGTAAATCATAAAGATATCATTCATTTCTGTTTTCATGTAAGTGATCGAGTGGAATTGTCATTCTTTAAATAATAAGTCATGATTCTAAAGGAATTATTATTCATCCTTTAATGTAACACCAAGTTTTTGAATAACGCAAAAATGGGAATCTCCATTCCATTCCAATGCTCATTTCAGTGAACCAAAATAACATAAGAGTCTCACATAACATGAATCTTGCCTTTCTGCGACTAGCTCTTTCTAATACATAGTTGTTTCTTAAAAGAAAGTCAGCGTCAAGTCTTGGGACCTCCAAACCATAACTCATGACCGTATCAACGGCAACGATGCATGGGCCCCAACAATCACTTTCTCAGCCATGGCAGGCAACACGGCTGTGTCCATAACCATACGAGCATAACTTCGTTGCCAATATAGGGCCCAATTGTCACCCTTAGTGTTGCACAATCCAACACAAGATCATTTATTCTTATACCAAAGAAGCACACAATTAATTTATGAGCATGGGCTTCCCACCATAGCAACTCCGAGACCAATAATGAACACCTGTTCCTGCCAAATAAGAGCATGACAACAATCCTCCTGATTCAACAAAAAAAACCCATTAAAAGATATTTTTTCCTAATTTAACTTGAACTCCAGCTAATCATGAATATTTTGGACTTTATTATTCAAAATGGATGTATAGCTCCAGTCTTACCTCCTATAATGCAGCTAACTCATCACACTCGAATCTAAATGTGCCAAGACTCGTAGAGTTAAATTTAATATATTACATTTTTTTCTCATCTTCTTGTTCCTTTCTTTAGAAACTTCATGACCGAGCTGTTCGGAATTGACTGAATATGATATATTATGCTGTTTTACCCATTGCAAGAAGAGAGTAAAAACTTGGAGCAAAGCATTAATCAAAAAGAATCTTATTGCAACTATTGTAATTAATCAAATCTGGTAACCATAATCTGTGTATGTACATCATTTCGTATAGTTTTATTAACATTGTCACCCCACTGGGGTCAAGCTTCTATATTTGCCCTCTATGGTGGCCGATGAAACTGCTACATTCTGGCACCTCCCCAAAGTGGTGCTGTCCCCAGAAATTGTGCTACCACTGCCTGCGCCCTCACTGGAGCTTCCACACTCCCTACAGACAAATTGTGAAGGTACCTCATCCAAATCACTGATCCCAGAACATATTGTGTGCTGCCACACCCCACACATGTCACAAGCCAGCATTCTCTCACCATCATCATCTTTGACTCCACAGATGCAGTCCACCAGCCATTCATCCATGCCCCTCTCCATCCGGTAACGCTCAAGCTTATCCTCACCTCCCAGGCACCTCCCTCCAACTCGGACACTCTCGTCCGATCCAAGTATATGCTTAATTTGAGTGGAATCATTCACACCTTTGTGATCTACTAGAAGCTGCTCAGCTTGGAAAGTTTGGAAGATCAGGTAAGTCTCTTGGAATGCTTTGGACACTTCAGACTTCAGGTCTGCAACTGTAGCGGCTGCAGGAAGGACCAGGAGCTCCGGTGGGGAGCGGTGTAATCCTTAGGCCAGTCGACCACCTCGACGCGACAACATACGTGGATTGCAAATGGATTTGAAGCCCAAGATCATCCATCTTGTCATAGTGTTTAACGAACCGCTTGCAATCGAGGAGCTTCGATGCAGCTCTTCGGGCGTGCTGCCATTTCAATTGAGGCTTGTAGGGCTGCATGGTTGCAGGGTTAAGAAGTGCATCATAGAGGAACCTCATGTCATGGAGAAGGTGACGGGCTGATGGCCTGCGGAGGTATTGAGCAGGCAACGGCTCGGTCGAATTAGCTTCAAGCCTGTAAAGAGGCAAGCAGAGAACTAACTAGCTTGAGAAAGCAGTGCATATTAATGACAAAAGAAAAGAAAAGAAAAGAATGGTCCAGTGCATGAGACTCCCATCATTGTGGGATTTGGGAAAGGTCATATCTACGCAATCTTATCATGGCGCCAAGGCTCGCCCTCTGGCACTTACTAATGACAGGTTTGAAGCTTTATCTTATGGTTTCAACCAAGAAGAAGAGGCTAACCTGTATTCGATAACTTTAGTCCCAGCATTGCATCTGATCGCAACAATGGCACCATCATCAGTCGATTTACCACCTATTCTCTTGAGGCAGTAATCAAGCAGCTGGGGTGACCGTATAATCCGGCATGTGGCTCCCCTGAGAGAACGCTGAGTGACCCACCGGCACCCACCAACTGCTCGTAAAACCTTGATGATGGCATCCTCGGCCTTCATGGCATCCTCCTCTGTCCACGCCATCTTCTCTCTAAATTCTGAATGATTCTGCTCCTGGGAATCCTGATGCAGCTGAATTACGTATCTGAAGAGGGCCCTCACTGTCCTCAGGGGCCGGTCGGACAGGGCTTGATAGAAGGAGATGGTGCCTTGCAGTTGGGTGCGAGGTGGTCGGCCGTGGGGAGGAAGAGAGACAATGGCGTACTGGAGAGGGTGTTTACTGCCTTCTGGTAGACATCAGCGGTGAGACCAAAGCTTCCAGAACCAAATTGGTATCCCCAGTCTCCATACCATGATCTGCCTCTAGTGACTGCATGGAGGAGCCGGTACTCCATGCCTCGCTTCATGGACACATCCATGACTGTAACTTTCTGTCATAACAACAGACATCATCCTTAGTTAATGATGATATATAATATTACTTTAAGCATGAGTCCTTACTGACAAGTCATGCATAATCATAATTAGCAAGAATTTAGCTTCTTTTCATGGGTGAAAATGGATTGGGTAGATCCAGATTGGAACTGAAGCTGACTTGGTTCTGACTTGATCCATACCTGAAAGTCAAGATGTATGGGTTAGACATGGGTCCCATGTTAGGTCCTCATCGACTTCCAATTAAGACCTGACCCAGTCAAACACCCTACTAATAGGTCTACTTTGAACTACAAAATTTAGATCACAAATCCGGGCCTACCCTTAAAACCTTTGATGTGTACCTAAAAGGATAGCTGACCGGCAACCGACCTACTAAGCTAAAGGTTGAATCCCGGTCCAAATGTTAAGCTGGATCCAAAACCTAGTCCAACTCACTTGCAACTTGAATTATTTTGATATTGATATATAAACTATGAAGATGAGCGTCAGCACAATGATAAAATTGCTTCATTATAATTTAAGGGTTGCAGGTTCGAAACACAAAAACAGTATATCTGATCCTTCCCAGACTCGTAATGATGGGAGCCTCGTACACTAGTACACTCGTAATAATATTAATTTCTTGACTACCACATTTGTATTCTCTCATCTATCTCCACATAGGTGGTAGGTGACAGCATTTCGAACACATGTGGCAGGTCACCAACGGAAGGAGATATAAATTATATCTGCTGGGTCCCATGCAATACCAACTTCACTTTTAAGATAAATATAAATTGAGAGACCCAAAGGATCCGGATCCCACCAACAGATCCATCCATCCGAGCCCCAGTGAAGGTTTGCCGTATTAGACGGATGGTTGTGTCCCATTTGAACAGAGACACTGATGGTAGTCATAATTGAGGAGTGACCCTGCTTATGTACAGTAATTACTAATATTTACTGTGGAAGCCTTAATGGAGAGGACACTGTTTCATTTTGGCTATTAGGAGCATTATATTTTCGGATAGTACTGACTTTCTCCGAGCTAAACCTTTACATCCGAGCTAAACCTTTACATGACAAAACGTTATCACTAACTACCTGCTGAATTGAGTGTGCAAGCTGATGCAATTCTAGCTGTAGTGATGATTGATGATGATCATGATGGTGAAAACATGACAGAACGTTGGTATGAGTCTCATGACCTACTGAATTAAGGGTGCAATCCCATGTGATTCTTGGTCTAAGCATGATGAAAGTATGCAAATATTCAACTAATTACCTTCAAATAGATCGAAATATACCTGACTCGGAGGAATTCACATAGCCTGTCCCAAAAATCCATTACATCACATCCGCTCAAAATCTTCGAGCCACCTTCACGGCCGTTAATCCGACGAAGATGGCCATAACCATTAGCATGCACCACACCATGCAGCAAATGAGTAGGATCATCGAGGTAAAAATGCATCCAATCTTCTACATCATCAGATTTAATCTCATAATTGCATGTATTGCATCTGTGAAACAACCCACGATCATACAGGATTAATGCTACATTAAGTTTTGGGATAGTATAATCTCAAATTGCTATTGCTATTCCCACGTATTCTTATTATCACAGGGAAAAGCCGGAATTCTGCTTTATTATTTTAGCATAGGATAAGTGTGAGGTTAGTCCTTCCCACCTTAAGCAAGACCACAGCAAAATAGCCCGACAGCGTGGACATCCCTGCCAGTACTCCTCAGTTATCCGCATAACGTTATGCCGGATAATGAAGTGATATCGCTTTCCGCAAACAGGATGACCGCTCCAACCTGTCAAGATAATAACACCAACAATTATTACGTAATTAAACGAAACTTTATTTTTTTATATCTTGATTAAAGGAACCACAAAATAACATATGTAACCTAATTATTAGCAACTGTGATCAAATTGTCCCAGGAACAATAACAACCATCAAACTGGTCTATTCTACGTGCTTCTTGAATCGAAGAACAAGAATAAAACTTATTCAGAAAATTTTATTTTTAACTTTGGAGAAAAAATAAGTAAAAATTATTTAAAAGTCAATCAGGGCCAGTGGGATATAATCACCGTATGCATGGAGATTCGCGCACGCGCCGTGATATGACGGCGTCTTTCGTGCGTCAGAATCGTAAGATTTTGAATTTAAAAGATCAAATAATTTAATAACCGGAAATTTTAATCAGATGCAATCACAGCCATTAATATATTGAAACAATGAAGATCGGCAATGGATTCGCCGAGATTGGATTCTTACCGACGACGCGGCAGTCGTCGCAATAGACATCCTTCGAGCAGGCGACGTCGTCCTCCACCACGTCGAGCTCGACGTCCGGCCGCCCGCCGTCATCCGCCTCGCCGCCGACGCGAAACGCCACCCGCCACGTCGCCAGAGTCGGCCGGAGCAGCGCCGACAGCGGCGGGACACTCCGGCCGCACCGCGCGACGAATTCCCGCACGTTCCGCCGGAACGGCCCCTCGAGAGCGCTGGAGGGCTCGTCGCCGGTGGCCGGGAACGTCAAGAAGTCGTACATCTCCGCCGTCACCCGCCTGTTGGTCCGCTTGACGGAGCGGCCGTGGTCGACCGCGATTGGATCCGCTTTCCCTAGGCTTTGATCCCTCCGCTTTCCCATAATTTTAACGAAAGCTAGGGTTAGGGCAGGGGATTTGGGTTTGCGGCTGCCAAACCAGAGAGGGGAAACGAGATAAGCGGAGCCCTATTATCGTTTCCCACCGTATTTTCGGGGGAGAACTTGAGGCCCCCAGCGGTGCGAATAATTCGTTGCTTTTTTTGAATACAGGGATCTACGAAAATGCCGATGACGACTCGCATATTTACTGAGCGTGATATCTGTCTAAATAGTCTTAGGCGAGGGTATTATAGTAATTTGGAAACGGCTCCAAGTTCTACTGGGATTCCGCCGGGGATAAGGATCAGTTCTTGTTTGGTTTAGGTTGGTGTATCGTCTCCGAGTTATACTAGGATTAGTCCGGGAATAAGGATCAGTTAGTTGTTTGGGTATCGGGTGGTGTATCGTTCTGGACCCGTTAATTGCGAGGAAGCTGTCCCATTTTAGAGCAGGTTCGTTGGGCGGGTTTGGTGGTGGAGAAGGGAAGCTCGGCTTGGTGTGGGATATCCGGGATCCAAGCGGATATGCTATTCTTTGTGACAGAGAATAAGATATAAAGTCCTCTGGAAGTGTCACCAGATTTAGGGCGGAGGAATATAGATAAAGAAGATATACACGTGACCATGCTATATATGCATGCAGTGCATATTATGACAACCTTGGCCTTGGCTTTGGATAATGATGTTATGCTGGGTATCTTGGCTTTGGATAATGATGTTATGCTGGGTATACGGTGACATGCCAGCCAGTGTCCAACTGTCAATTGTTATCCAGTGGAAAATAGATCTTTAAATTATATTCTTGTTAGCCTGTTCTTAAAAGATAATTTTCTTTCTCTCTTCTTTTTTTTTGCATGTATGTTTTTGGAACAATTTAATAATTAGATCTCTTGCAACCAGCAACTGAGGCTTTACTTATTCCCCTAAATCCAAAGGCAAGAGTTGTTATATGGTACTGGCCTGCCAAGACTGTCAGAAAATTCATGTGTGTATAAAAGAAAGAGTACTGATAGGATGATTGCAATCTCATTTATAATTAATGCTTGCAAGCTGCTTGGGAGCGAGTTGTGATTAGTTCAAAAATCAGCTCACTGTCAACCTGCTAGACCTTTTCATCTGTGGCTTGACCAACCTTGAAATACAAATAAATCAATAAAAGATTTATAATACATTTTTTAGTTGCTGTTTATTAAAAAATGTGCTTCCTCTCTCCCTCCCTCCTCTCCCCTTTTGTACATACACTGAAACAGTGAATTATTAATCTTTTACTCCCTAAAAAAAGGAGCTGCAGTTATATATATGTAGGACAATAATCCTATTAGTCTCATCCATGGAATTACCAAAATAATCTTTAGAGTGTTTGCCACCAAGTAAAAACTCATCACAATCTATTTTCCTCCATGACAAATTGATGCTGGATGGTTTATTCTTCACACGAAAGTATCAGTTTTATCGCAAAATGGCATCCTTCTTAAGCTTGATTTCAAGAAGTTATTGACGAAGTTAGCTTCACTTTCTATTAACATTTCTCCAAAAGAAACGGTTTACAAGCTGGTGTTGCTTATGGTTATTGTGTGCAATTCTCTTTCCAGATGGCAATATTTGTACTAAACAACCAGCCAAGTTCTTGGTTATCTCAATAGTGTTGGCCTGAGACAAGGTACTGTTCCACTCTCAACTTTTTCTGCCGGTTGTTGATATCCTCGATCGGCCATGTATTCGCCAGAGGACAAGATGTTAGATTTGTTACTGCTCTCAGTCCGTGGCCTCCAAATGCACGAATCTGCTGTCTAATTTGCAGCAAACACAATCTCCTGCAAAGCATCTACTCAACAGCTCACCACCATCATATTTTACCTAGATGCTTTTAAAACTTCTCTGGTACCTGCACGTCAAATACTCTTCAACTCAGCAATGATTTTTCTGGGAAACAGTCACGCTAAAGACCAAAGATTTTCTGAAATTATTCACCATAGATTGGAAAAGCACCCAATCAACCACCTCGGTTTGCCATTGCATGATCACACACCATCCAGCAACATGGACTTCAACTTATTAATTAACCATCTTGACCATAAACATGGTATCTATCTATCCTCTTTAGGTTGACAGCTTAATTTAGTCAACTCAATTCTTTCTCCCCTACCATAATATTATAATGTGTCCGTCTTTGCACTATCATCTTGAGCTTTTTCCTGTGTTGGTTGCATCCAAAGATCTAATTCAATCTCTGGTGGCTTTTGTCTGATCAACTGGAAAGGATATTGTATGCCTAAATATAAAGGAGGTGTCAGTATTAAATTTCTAACATCGTACCCCAAAAAAATCTAAAATAAAAAAAGTCTAAAGACTTCTGAAAGTGGGTATGTTTCAAAGGAGAAGAGCGCATTGGAAGAGCTCCTTGTTCTTCTTTATAACCCTGATTCAAGCTTCTGGAATTCCAGATGCACCGATATGGAAACTCATGAACTTCGGTGAATTTTCGGTGAGCTCCTTCTACTCTTTTCTAAACAATTAATGGAGGACTCTTTTGACGCTGCTATAAAATATCATAGAAGATAAATGCACCGAAGAAAGTGAAAGTGTCCGTGTAGCTCGTCTTGGAAAAGGGATCCATGCTGCGAGAAATCATTGCCTATAATGTGTGCACTAACGTGGACGTGCATGCAGCCCATCATGGCTGTTGGTTTGTAGTACGCTAAGATAAGTGCTTGATGAGTGGGGCCTAAAGGAATCAATAGTTGTTATTGCCCATATGCACGGAAACGTGGTGTATGTAGTGTAGCCAATAATTTCTCCTATGCTGAGGACTTTTGAGCTGGAAAAGGATGGCTTTTGAGTTTTGGTTTCATCTTTATGTAGAGTCGTTCAGAGAATGGCTAATCATCTCAATGGAAGGATATTAAAAAAGAAAAAAAGTCCAGGGTGACTGTAAAGAAGCTCAAAAATGGTCAGGTGTTAAAACTTGCCTTAATTGGAGAGGATGGCAAGCTTCTAGTTTGAGATTGGCACGTACTCGTAATGTTTTCGTAAATTTGAAAAGAGAAAAACTCAAAGATATTTTTAGAAAAAGATGTCAATTTATTCTATTTGTGCAAGGGCGTTAATGGAGGAAGAATGGAGATCCTATTGAAAACTAGGGATTAATATTTGTTCATGTATCACTCTATTTCTTCCTAATTCTTGCTTCCACTTCTAAACTCTATATTTTGTATTATGTTTTAATAAATCAAAGGAAGGAGGTCTTTCTTCCCGCGGTTCTTACATCAAACAAGAAAGTGATATATATATATATATATATACTCATTTTTGTTTCTCTTTTCCTGTTGTGCATTATTTTGCTATTGTAATACAAACTTTAGAGATGTGGCTCAATCCAGGGTTTGTCTTTGTCATTATTATTATTATTTCTTTTTTCCTAACCCTCCTTTACCACAATAAAATTATTTTTTTAAGAAAATATTGTTCAAGATTTTTTTTCCACCAACCCCCCCAACCTTTACCTTTAAAGTATGCTTTTGCATGGAACTCTATATTTCACATGCAAAAGCCAATAAATAGTGTTTGGGTTGTGGAGTCATTGAGATGGATGGTTAAAACAGGCAAAATGTTCAAGTTACATATCATAATCAAGACAAAATTTATATAGAATATATATTTATATAAGGAAACTAAATAGAGAAATACGATAGATAACTATTCTATATATATATATATATAGATGTTCTTAGAAGATGTAATGAAATGATACTCACCTCAAAAGCTTTCTATCAAAATATAGCAATGTGAAAGAAATAATAATCAGGAATGTTAAAGGACTCTTCTACTTGGAGAGGATATAGCAGGGAAATTAGTATCTTTAGAGCTTTCATCAAGGTAAAGAGTATGACTTTTTGTAAATTAAAATTGTATAATCTCATTTCATACTAAATGTACCAAGCTTGAACCAGAAATCTAGACTCGAAATTAATTTTGTGAAGAGCCAAAAATGGACTCTGCTTTGATCTTAGATCCAATAGCGTACAATATTAGGATCATTTCTATTAGTTTTGAATTCATTAAATATCAATTAAAATTTGTACCGAGCTTGAAACCAACATCTAACCAAGCTTCAACCAAGCGTTAATTGATGCTTGAACCGAGTTTGATGCAAGCTTGAATTGCTTTCTAGTTTGATTTAAGTTTTTCAAGCTGATCAATTAGGCACCTGTCCTGACTTCATTTGAAACGAACCAATGTAAAATATTCAAGCCCGATCTCCACTTTCAATCTGGAAATTAAGCTAGATTAGACCCAGGCTAGGTCAATCTGAGCTCCTTGCACCCCTATCATTGAGGCATGCCCGGGCTGAAAACCTTTAAAGGTTGGTCCACATTTAGAGAAGGCCTTGGCCCAAATTTTCAAGCCTGGGTCAGCTCAGTTTATCTTGCTGATGACCCTATGGGACATACTCCAGGGAAAATAGTAATTTTTGTACACCATATGCAGTGTAGGAAAAATACATTGTGCCTTTTGATTGGGCCACATAACTACCGCTTTCTAACATGCATTTAATGCTTGTAGTTCTACTTTTTTGTTAAAATTTTGAATGACGAAAATATCCTTCCTCTTCGAAAAAAGTTATGATATCCTATATTATGACATCTTGCAGTTAAATTATGACTTTCTATTCATAATTTAGCCTAGGATGTCATAAGAATAGTGGAGTATTTTCATCATTCAAAAATTTCGTAAACTTTCAATCACAAAAATATCCTTCTTTCTTTATGACTTTTGAAAAAAAATTATGACTTCCTATATACAGGAAGTCATAATTTGATCACAGGATATCATAATATGACCACATGATATCATAATTTTTTTCAGAATAGAAGAAATATTTTATTATTTAAAATTTAACAAAAAATAAAATCACAGACATTAAATGCTCTATTAAATGTTCGTTGGAAAATGGTGGCTACGTGATGGTGTGCTGCACGTCACTTTTATTGCACCGCACCCGTGCACAAAGATTTTCTCCAAAGAAAATGGTTCTATAACATAGCATATCAACCATACCATGTAACTTATCCTACACTTGGGTCCATCTAGCAGTGTTTGTAACTAACTGAGCATCATACTTAGCTCAGGACGTTAAGCCCTAACAAGTACTCAAGGAAGGTACACTGTCAAGGAAATCTGCTTACCTCACCAAAATCTGCAGCAACTAATGTGGCACAATCCAACTAGCCTTGACCAAAATTATTTTATTTGACATGTCAAGCTTTGTATAAGTCCAATTTAGATACAATGGATCGAGCTGATTTTGCTTGATAGAGAAATGCCTCAACCTTTGGACAACTCTACCTGTTGAAAAGAAGGTGATATATTTGTATTTAGTGCACATATGCAGTTAATTTTCAGCAGCTAAGTCAAGTTGGCAGCTGGGCATGGATTAATACTGTGGTCCAGTTGAAAGAAAGAAGAAGTTGGTGAGGCTTCTTTCAGAAAATGCAGACTGGCTCAATTTTGCATGGTTAGCACCAGTGCAGGTAGATGTAGACTCTTGCAGTTGAACATAATTTACCCGCAGTTTAGCACTAGTGCAGATAAATGTGGCTTATTCATTAATCCACAAAATATATAATTATTCAGAAATAGTCAAAAATATTATTTGGATTCTTCGACCTTATATAAGCATTTAGGATCTATTCATTGCATAGCTAATGTAGAATTAAACATATATCTGCACTGTCTAAATAGAAAAAGCCCTGGGCCCATACTGAACTCGTTTCATTCTTATCTAAATCCCAAACAACAGAGCATGCCTCATGATATCTAAATAGAACAAGGCTAGTCTAATGTCTATGTTAAGTTTGTCCTAGCCCTGGGCCCATACAGAACTCGTTTCATTCTTATCTAAATCCCAAAAAACAGAGCATGCCTCATGATATGTAGATGTCACTTCTGCTCTCTTTCTTTCTTCCATGAACAAGAACAATAATTTGTTACTTCAAATATTTCACTTAAATGTTTTATCTAAAATATTCAAGATATTGTCAAAGAAATGCTCCATCCAAACTACTTCATCCTCCACCTCTGCTCAAAATTCCAGGGCAACATCAATTGCTTCTACTTACTAGGCTTTCATATCCTTTGTCACATCCTCTCTAGTCTTCTGTAGTGCTTCTGACGACGCTGGACCCCTTGCTGTCTTTCCCTCACTCGGTCACTGGTGACCTCAGTCCAATGGCCTTTCCAATATATATATATATATATA
>KE504656.1:1491084-1529011 GCA_000441515.1 Elaeis oleifera
ATATATATATATATATATATATAATGTATGTCTGTATGTCGATCAACATTTTCATCTGAGAATGCAAAGTTAGATTCAGTATATTTTTTTAAAAAAAATTCACTGCTAAAGAATGTCTACTATTATCATGCAGATGCTCTGAGCCTTTGTCCATGAACTTGAGCTTCCACTTGTGTGAAAGGACTGCCACTTGTTTTGCTTCTTCCTGCATGCTCCTTTTCAAATTAATTGAAGTATATATGTTCTTTTTCTTTGATGAGAATAATTGAAGTATTATGCGTTATCCATTTCAATTTATATTTCAAGGTAGAGAACAAAAGATCATACAAACTACATAATGGAATGCATTTATTCGATGAGAATCTCAATCACTTATATGACTTTTTACACGACCACTCATTCATTCATTCTCTTGAATGCATTACTAGTGTTCTCAGCACTACTCCGATGACAACGCCTGCTCATGTATGAGCTTGTTCCTTTGGACAGTGCATGGGTGGTAATAATCTTTTTTCTCAAGAACCAATCTCCCAAGCCAGAAAAATTCTAGCAATGTGACTTAACCTTTTAAAAGTCGTGTGTCCACAGTCTGCACTCCCCTCTCCTGTCCACTATTGTTGGCCGGCACCTTTGCACTCTCTTTTCCTTTGTCTTCTTGGTTACATCTACCATCTTTTCTATGGGAAGGGATCAATAATTTGCTCCATAACTTTCCCGTTTGTATCCTCGATGCGTGTCACATTTTGTTTGTCAGCATCTTTGAGGTTGGATCATTTTTTTCAGACCTCTCCAGAGACCATGCTTCAAGTTGTGGCTGCAGGGAAGCCTTTGGCACAGATTCATATCCCAGTGGAACTTTGTTCTTAGGCTTGGCATCTAATGGTACAAAGAAGGCTCCCGGCTCTGCGTTTGCGAATATTGTCTGAATGGAGAATCTAGTTGTCGAGTGGTGTAATGTCTCATTCATCAATTTGGCCATATCTTCCATCAGAAAAAATTATGAAAAAGGCAAAAAAAAAAAAATGAAGGCTGAGATGATAGATGGAGATACATTAAGACCTAACTAAATTTAAGTTCTTTGTCCTAAACCATATGGTGACATGAGAAGTTGGTGGATTAGTTTGATCGCCTCTCCTAGGAAGGTGTTAGATATGCGATACTCTTTCCTTAATTATTTTATCTATGTCGGAAAGCATTTCAGACATGAAACATTTTTGTGTCATGTCAACTTGGATGAAGTGACAAATCCAATGTATACTGAACAAATAGGTTAGTAAAAACTTGGACAACCTTTTGAAGTATTGGCTGGTAGTGCTGCCGCTACTAGCTCCTATGAGTAATAGCATGACCTCATATGTCCTTCCATACATTAATGGATCCTTCTACATCATAAAAAGTTTCCTGGCCATAAAGAAAAAGTTCAACCCTCCAAATGGCTAATGAGGAGGCATAAACATATGATGTTTCTACCCTTGTTCTTTTTTACTGATGTTGAACGCTGGAAACAGTTTCACTTGTGAAACATGTTTTGCTTCATGTTAAAGTTAAAGATGGGTGTGACAATCTAACATGTGCTAAACCAATGATCTTATATATATAAAATTCACCAACCCCTAAGCATTGGTTAGTGCTTGATAGTGCCGAATCAAAGCTGCTGCTATTGCTCCTACTAACAAATATAGGATCACTATTACTCCCACTGCGGATATTTACCACCACC
Organism: Elaeis oleifera; assembly: GCA_000441515.1. Classification (NCBI taxonomy): domain Eukaryota; kingdom Viridiplantae; phylum Streptophyta; class Magnoliopsida; order Arecales; family Arecaceae; genus Elaeis; species Elaeis oleifera. The sequence goes on from KE504656.1 coordinate 1,492,805, forward strand.
CTTGGTAGTTGTTGGTATGTCTTGTTTGCCAATTACTGCCCACTATTTAGTGGTCCTATCTTTCCAGTTACCACTTCACTACTTTTGCTATTGCTGTGCCAACTTCTATAGCACCATCTTAGTCCTACACACAATTGGCATGCCATGGTTATCATATAATAAACCTCATAATCGATTTTTTTAAAAAAAATACCGACATGTCGGTAATATATAAAGCATGAACATGGGCCCATTGATAAACATGGGCTTGTAAATTGGTCCATTGGGCCTTCCTTTAAAAAGTCTAATTCTGCACAAAAGTCAGCTCTTGGACTCTCTTAGCTGGATAAGATGAGCGCCCTAACAATTATGGTCCATTGATTATGGAATCAAAACCATGTATGCCTTAAATTTGGACAACAGTGACTGAACAGGGTCGGAATAGGCGCGCACGAGCGGTGGGTCAGGTGGGCCCTATTCGGGCCCAGCCCAAATCAAGTGGATAAGGAGGCCACACCAGCAACAGGTGTACGGTCAAAATGCTGCGGTGTCAGCGTGGGTTCGGTATGACTGTAGAAAATGAAACATCTGATCATGTGATCGTGTGGGGCATATGAGCCCATAATCCTCACAACATGGTGGGTGGTTGTAAAGTAAAGGCTCCAATTACCTCATCACCTCTGTCTTTTCCCTTCCTTGGGTCAAGAAGGCAAACCTGGATACCACCTGATAAGGAATGGATATATGAACACATTCTTTTAGTACACTTATTTACTTTGTGTCTTTCTCTCTCCAAAACTTTTGTAAATTAAGATAAAGAGTGCATCTATCGGAAGGGTGTGTTGATGAATTCCCTTTTCACAAGAGATAAAAGTGCAATTATTTGCCATTATATGATCCATGGACCAACCACTTGTAAAAACTAGAAAGAATATTCTTCCTTTCAGCCTATCTTGTGTAATTATGCAATTATGGTAGGCTAGCCTTCTATACATAGTGTTAGGAGAATTTTGGAGTGGGCCGATAATATGAAGAGATTGATAGATATCTAGCCTATTAAGCCCATGCCAATATGCCTCAGCCACACCAACGATCAACCATAACTCGCTCGTCTAAGTTCGACAATTTCAACTAAAGACTGTCCGATCAAGAATTCGATCCTTGATCGGCTAGCACTTGGTCCGACTCCTGATCGTCCGACTCTTAGTTCCAACAGCTACTCGGCCATCACCTAGGATCGATTTCTGGTCAAACAGCTTCCTCTCCCCCAACTGTTGGTCGTCTATAAATTTTGATGACTTTCAGAGGGATAAAGCGTAGTACGATTTTAAGTCGGCTAGTATTTACCACCGAGCCCTAGTCAGGGTGTGCCTCTCTTTTACTCTTCCTTGATTTGTCGACAGTATGAAATCTCGACCATCGCCTTGCGATCCCTCATCAAGCGGCTCTCAGCACCAATCTTTGATGTCCATAATTTGATGTTGATTCCTAGTTGGTTAGTATATAATTCCGACTCATCATCGACCAACATCGAGCCCTGATCGGCCTGAACCGACCAAATCAAAATTTAAAAACTAGCGTCTTCAGATAACAACCATCGAGGAGCAAATAAGGCAATCATGATCTCCATAACGTGGAAATCTCTCGAACAGTTGGTGTATTATGCAAAATCTATCTCAAATCTCGCATAATCGTGTCAACCCACCTACCGATTATGATTTCGACCTCCATCTATAAAAAGAGACAAAAAGAGGGACCAAGTATGCAATTTTTCTAAGCCCCACATTCCTCTATCTGTTGGTTCTAATAGCTGACTTGAACGTCGGAGGATCCTGCTGAAATACTTTCAGTTCGGACTTTTTGTAGGTACACCACTCGGAGGTCTCTATTCATATTTGCAACTTCAGTGAATCCAGCGTCAACGAACTTTAGCACTAACACATAGCAAAATAGGTTGAAGATGGCCCCAGATGCTGGGAAAGCAAATATTGAGAATAGAAGTGAGAAGACAAATCTGGTAATGACACATTGTGTCACAAGTGTGGTGTGAAACATAATGTTCTCTGGTTCAAGATTAAACAGTGGATTTCCAACCTTCCATCACCAACCTCCTGTGCATTGTAGGATAATTGATGATTGGGTAAGACCTGCAAAATATATGCCCCACATAGTAGTCTCTACACTGCTTAGTCATCAACTTCCTCACAAAACATAATGACTTCATGATGGGAGATTAGACCTCTCCAGCACAAGAAGAGGATTTTAACTCCATGATTGTGTCCTAATAATGTCATGGACTTCACAAATTGATAGAACTTGTAGTCTTTCCATGATTATTAACCAAGCAGTAACTACAGAATTAAGATAGTTGTTAATACAGTTTGGTTTATGGATGCTCACGCACTAAGATAATCACCAGGAAGGCATGACAATATAAAATGAGCAAAATGAGATAAACATGTTGCAAACAAGAGGAGAAGGAATTAGCTTTGTTTAGATTAGAGAGCGGATTAAATAATAGAGGTGGTTCAAAATTAATGATGTAATGGACTGATCTAGAGGAGATGCTGTACACAGGGTGAAGAAAGGAGGGGAAGACTGCTAAGAAATTAAAATTACTCTTTCCAATTTCAGAGAACAAAACCAGAATAGAGACCACTAAGCAGAAACATAGAATATATGAAAGGATAAGGCTTATCTATGCTCATATCTCTGATCATACTGAAATCATTCCATTTATTATTATTATTATTATTATTATTATTATTATTATTGTCCTCTTCTTTCTTTTGAGAAACTAATGCAGCTCTGTCTGACAAAAGGATGATGCTTCCTTCATGTTCTTAGCCTTTTGTTTAAAAAAAGGCAAATATAACATCATGTGCGGCTGTCATGATGTTCTGGCCTAATCTTTTGCTGTTATAGTCACCATAAAGAGATCAAGAGGACTCTAGAATATTTATTCCAAATGGAAGCGGAATTATAGCACGGTTAGGCTTGATAGGATAGAAATGGTGGGCTTCCCCTTGCTTTTGTTGTGGTGTGCTACCAACCATCATTACCACCTCTTTCGAAGTCAACACTAGTTTGAATCTTGCAACCTCATCAAGTTCAGAAAGTCTGCGGGGCCAATTTTTCCCCACCCACTAAATGCAGACAAAAGAAGGAGAAATAAATAAAAGCAAGCATTGGAGAACAATTCTGCCGACCAAGAGCACTTTCCAGTATCCATTGCTTTGTTCACCCAGAAAGTCAGAGGCCAATCGGATTAACTGGTCGTTGAGCACCCCAAGAAGTACCACATAATGTTTCTTATAATTTCTTCTCTTGTTCTATGAGCCTCGGATCCTGCTGGCTTCCCTCATAGTGCTCTGTCTTTCCAAGAAAAGCTCTCTCTCTCTCTCTAACTTGGTTCATAAGATTCCACGTGGAGTGGCATCCACTTGTATTAATGGAGTTTTATGGCTGGCTTCCACTTTAAGGCAGCATTGAATTGGATGAAACGTAGGTGATTAAGCAAGTAAAAGATTCAAGTAATTTAGTGGGATTGTCGAGACTTTGTGAAACAATCTTTGGCGTGAGGTGGAAAGCTTTGCTGCATGCATGGGTGGGCCCTCTACATGTCGGTACGTGCGATGGACAACATAGATTCGCAACATTGCTACTAGATTTGGCTCAGACTTGTCAACCACAATAGATTGATATCCAAGCGTGCCAACCATCCTTGTTTGAAGATCTTGAGAGGCTCTTTCAGCACGCCATCCTTTCTCCAAAGGCGTTTGACCTTTTGCCAAAGGTAACGGTATACCAAGACCATATGAAGTTCTTTATTTCAAGTAGTGATGCATTATTTAAGCTAAAGTCTACCTCAGAGAATCCATTTGAAAAATGATACATATATTGGTTTGATATGGCGGCTAGCAATGGAAGGCAACCATTGGTGTTGTAGACATTAGGTGTCACTTATGGCCCCATACCTTGATGTATAGCATGCATCTCTCTCTCTCTCTCTCTCTCTGGGTCTCTTGGGCTCCACCTTGGTTTCAACAAGAATGTCTTACAGAGAGAATAGGGGAAGGCAATTAAGCAATGTCACACGCCTCCATTAAGCTAGCTAGGAGACCAAGGAAGAGGTGGACATTGCTTGAAGGTATGCTTTTGGACATCTGGGGATAAAATAAAGTGAAGAGAAGAAGGAGAATGCATGTCAAACACATTCATGACCCGTGCACTCTAATAAGAGGATGAATCAAGACACCAGTCGCCGCCGTCACATCCTCTCATTGGCTGGATCTTGTGATATGTCACCACCCCCTGGATTCGTTGCTTTGCTTTGTAGATTTTCTGAAGTGGTGTTGGGTCCCCTACCACTTTCTAAGCCACGCTGTTCCTCTTGGGATGCGACACTTGGGACAAACACCATCCTTCGTTTGCCGACAACATGCCCTGCTAGTAGTCGTTTCTCAGTTATATTTGATATTCGTAAGTGCATCAAAGTTGGTGATGGGTTTATAGGTGCCAAATTCAATGGTTGGACATGTGTGGGATATATTGTCCAATTGAACCGGCTTTTCCTGACATGGTTCATAGAATAATTAAGGGGTGTGATACACTGTTCGATGCGACACCTCCCATACTTCTCAACACATTAGAAACAAAAATATGCTCCACATAGCAATACCTAAGTAATCGAAAGAGAACTGTACATTTGCGAGATCCAACATCATATATTACATGTCTGTAATCAAAGTGGAAGGATTCATGTGTCTGTTTTGTAGAAAAAATAAGAGTCATGTGAACAACGGGGTCCTTGTTACTCGGGGAACCATCATTTAATCCATTCCACAAGTTATGTGCATCACCATTTCTTTCTTATTTCTAAATAAAATCTTTTTTGGAACAATTTTATGAATTTCCATCCATCCTCTCTCTAGTTGGTATTGCTATGAGGCAAGATATGTGAAAGAGCATATGCTTCGAGTTAACACGATCATACCAACACTAAGGCATCGGATCCCACCAGAACATTGATATGCAATCTTTATCTCAAAAAACAGAACATCGATATGCAGCCAACTTACCTGACAGTAGCTTGAAAAGACCCTGATGCTAATAAGTGTGTCTTGGAATTGCATGTAAGTATATATGCTTTATCAAACGATCATTCTGTGGAGAGTCATCTCTTGCTAGTTTTAGCATCGACAAAGCATCCATCATATTGTTTCTGTGATTTTCTACCGCATAATGACTAAAGCATACCCTAGCCTTTCATCATTATCCTCCTAATCCACTTATCACACAACATCTCCACACTTGATGAGGTTATTTTTATCCATCTAATTGGGTGTAAGGATGGATTCTGAAAGAACCCTGTGGATGATGGTTCAACCAAAAAAAAAGGAAAAAGAAGAAGAAGATACCATATGGATCAATAGGAACCACAGATATTGATGAGGCTTAAGCGGTCCACTTGGGAGACACTGTGATAAGATAATTTATACCTGTATAGAAGGGGCAAGAAGAGCACCCACAAGGGCCTAGGACCTAGTGCCCACTCAAAACCCCTTTGTTCCTAGATCCTCGACTAGCAAAAGAAGCTACCAAGGCTCTTGGAGCTTCAGACATGCCAACCATTTTAAGTCTTGTCTCTAATTATACTTATAGTGCTGCTTTATGATACTGCCTGTGATACGCATCATGAGAAACTATATGTTCTAAATTCTTCCAGGTTACTAAATTATATCATATTTGTTGCAGCCAACTCTCCGTCGTCTGTCGTCGGGAATGAACTCCTGCAAAACAACATCTGCACCGATCGGATTTATGTCCGGTGGGGACCCTCCGATGTTTAAGTTAGAGAGAAAAATTGATGAACAGTAAATAAATATAAACAGTAGCAGAGTTTTGGCCCAGCATCAGCTTACCAACCCTTTTCCTTACCTCTTTTATAGATGAGATTTTCGTAACTGTCGGATGTGGTCCCGTATTTATAATGCTAAATTATCAGACCATAATCATGTAGTAGATTGTTAATTCCCACTGATCGCACCGTGATATGCGGTCGGTAACCGTTCGTGACGGTTATGGTATTTTTGAGTTGACTGCCCGATCATATGTCGGTAGAACCGACCATATATCGGTAGAATCCATGAACAACCGTCGGCTAGTAGTTCTGTTATACCAATGGTTTAAGTCGTTCGTTGCCGATCGGTAGTAGTCGAATCATTAGTCGGTCAGCTGGTAATAGGTCGGTGTGGTTCGCTCAGTTGATCAATGAAGAGTCGGAACCGCATATTCAGTTGATGTAGAGTCAGAGTTGTATGTCCGATTGGTCGGCTGTTATTGAGTCGAAGTCGGTAGTCGCTTTCAGGGTCATGTCTGTTTGTGGGGGCAGAGTCGGGTGTCGGTCTATGCTGGAGATCAGTCGGTTTATGGGGTCGATCGGTTTATCCCAACAGTTGCCCCCACTTCTGAGTTCAATGGTGAGTCACCGCATGCATCGCCACATGGTCAGTTGCTTTGGACGAAAAGAGTTATTGTCTGTCATGTCGAATCCCGACTCTGCCACCACATTCTCTGGATGTAGATCATAGAGCCGACCATTTCGCAGACTTTATAGAATCTGCTAGTCGCGTAGTTTCTGACGTATTTAGTTAGGATAACGATGGTAAGTCGAATATCCATTATCCGAAGCTTGATCGGATTTATTCATCGTATTGTTTGATAATCGGTGGCAAGCCGAATATCTCTCGACTGACCGTGGTCATGTTGGTATAGTTTCAATCCGACCTTGGTCGTCTTGGCATTTTACCTTTCTTAGTTGATACTAAGTTGGCAAATTAGCCAGCTGCATCAATGGAGAGCTGACTATGAGGGCAGTGCGGCTTTTGTGGAGAATGTCTGCGTCGCCGACACTGACTTCCAGTTGAAGTCAATAAGTCAATCTGCAAGAAAATCAGAATGTAGTCGGTGTCGAGATAGTCGATCCTCTGATTTTTACAGTGAAAGCCGAAGTATATTCGATGTCGAGATAGTCGATCTTCTGACTTTTATAGTGAAAATCGAAATATATTCGATGTCGAGATAGTCGATCTTCTGACTTTTACAGTGAAAATCGAAGTACATTCGGTGTCGAGATAGTCGATCTTCTGACTTTTACAGTAAAATTGAAGTATATTCAATGTCGAGATAGTCGATCTTCTAGCTTTTACAGTGAAAGTCGAAATATATTCGATGTCAAGATAGTCGATCCTCTGACTTTTACAGTGAAAGCCGAAATATATTCGATGTCAAGATAGTCGATCTTCTAGCTTTTACAGTGAAAGCCTGCATACTTGATGTCGTTTTAAAATCACAGTCGGGATGTCGATTTTGCAAAAAGACTGAAATATAGTCGACACTAAAGTAGTTGATTCTCTGAGTAATTGCATTCGGAAGGAAGTCAAGTAGAATAAACATCCGTCATGCTTTTATTAGCTAATTGTCGAAACAACAACAGCATCGTCGTGAGGAGTTTGAATTCTCCGAACATCCTCTTCCGAGAAAGTTATTACATTGAGTTGTTATCATTTCACCAACTCTTCTTCGAGAGTTATACCTCAGTTTAGTCGTCCGGAGATCATATTGATGACTCCCGTGGTCGGCTAATTATTTACAGCTTCTTCAGTCGGCTGGAGGTTGAGTCAGCGGATCCCTTCAATATTTTTCGAGGTAGCCTCGTCATATCAGGGACTCTATTTCATCCTTGAGCTATATATATTGTTCGGTGTTGTGACCGTGAATACAGTAAAACTGGCAATACTTCCTTCGATCGCGGTTCCTCATTTTCATCGGTGGAGGGTGCCGTAGATATTTCCCCCTTCGATCTTCATAAAAATCTGTGCACGAGGAGCAGAAAGAGGGGTATAGGAGTTATACCTGTTATACGTCGGCTTTAGATTCTGTCGTCGGGGTGAGGCTCGCTTATTAGTCGGAGGCCTACTTGATTCGGCCGGAGCCTCACTCTTCTTCTGCTTCTTCTTCTGACCTTTGCTTTCAGTTTGGCGTCGATCAAAAGCTCCTTCGTCCACATGCATGTACTTGTACGTGCGCTCCAAGAGTTCAGCATACGTCCGAGGGAGAGTCTTGTCCAAAGAATATGTAAATCGAGATCTCCTCAGACCTCTTTTCATAGTCGGGATGGCCATATTTTCGTTGAGGTCCTTGACCTTGAGCGTGGCCGCGTTGAATCGGGCCACCAAATCCCGAAGTAATTCAGTCTCTCCTTGCTTAATCGAGAAGAGACTATTAGAAGTTCGTGACGGCCTTCGACTGATACTGAAGTGAGCCATGAAAGAATGTTCTAGTTATCCGAAAGAATGGATGCTTCCCGACCGAAGCTCGGAGTACCAAGCTCGAGCAGCTTTTCGAAGTGTGGCCGAAAAACCGATGCATAGAAAGGCGTCGGTTGCCTCTTGGATTGTCATAAGAGCCTTGTAGCTCTCAAGATGGTCGATCGGATCGGTGGATCCGTCGTATAGCTCCATCTGAGGCATCTTGAACCGAGATGGGATCGGTTGGTCCAAGACGTGCCGAGAAAGTGGCTGGGTGGTGTGAAAGTCGTAGTCGTTGGAGGACTTCCGACCTTTCACTTGAAGCTGAGCGAGTTGGCGATTGATCTCCTGGAATTTACATTCATAATCATCGAATCGTCGTTGCGAAACTCCGAGGGTCGAACCACCTGACGAGTTTGAAAGAGACACGGAGGGCGTTCGTGGTCGTTTCTCCTTCCTAATACTATTGAGATGGGAAGGAGAGGGGGAAGTCGGGAACGATGAGTGGCACGCCGAGAGTGCCGAGAATATCATTGTTCATCTCGGTGGGAAGCTGAGATGGTTGCTCAGGAGAAGGAGACGGTGATCGCGGTGGGTGACAGCGGCTGTGCCTGGATGGCATCGATTGTGCTATCGGTTGCTCCGTCGGTGGCTGTTGCTGCTGGGTTTGCTGTTGTTGGAGGCTTTTGACTACCTCCATAAGAACATTCATTTGCTGCACGATTGCAGCAATCTAGACGTCCGTGGTGACCACGAGTCGTGGAGAACTGGGCTCTGCTACCGGAGGCAGGAGAGGAGCCTCTTCCCGATGAGAAGAGTACCTCGCCGATCCGATTGCTGTTGAATGTTGGGTTCTAATTTTCGCCATGGTGAATATTGTCTCTCTTCTCCTCTTCCTGGCATGCCAATCTGTTGCGGCCAATTCTCCGTCGCCTGTCGCCGAAAACGAACACTTACAAGATAACTTCCGCACTGACCGGATTTGTGTCCGACGGGGACCTTCCGATGCTTAAGTTAGAGAGGAAAGTTGGTGAACAGTAGATGAATATAAACAGTAGCAGAGTTTTGGCCCAACGTCAGCTTACCGTCCTTTTTCCTTACCTCCTTTTATAAATGAGATTTTGTAACCGTCGGATGTGGTCCCGTATTTTATGGTGCTAAATCATCGGGTCATAATCACGTAGTGGATCGTTAATTTTCACTGATCGTACCGTGATATACGATCAGTAATCGTTCATGATGGTTATGATATATCTGAGTTGACTGACCGACCATATGTCGGTAGAATCCATGAACGACCGTCGGCTAGTAGTTCTGTTATACCGATGGTCTAAGTCGTTCGTTGTCGATTGGCAGTAGTCGAATCATTAGTCGGTCAGCCGGCAATAGATCGGTGCGGTTTGCTCAGTTGGTCGATGAAGAGTCAGAACCGCATATTCAGCCGATGTAGAGTCGGAGTTGTATGTTCGGTCGGTCGGCTATTGTTGAGTCGAAGTCGGTCGTCGCTTTCAGGGTCATGTCTGTTTGTGGGGGCAGAGTCGGATGTCGATTTGCTCTGGAGATCAATCGGTTTATGAAGACCGATCGATTTATCCCAACAATACTTAAAGAAAAAGTTCGCCATCACTTAACTAAGATGACCTCACTCTGTTCATCAAGTGATCACATCAGTCCAATGCTGCACTAATCCTACTTAATTTAAGATAAAATAAAAGAAAGGTCCCAGATAAACTTGAACACAAATTGTATTTGTTCAGGTGCAACGGAAGATTTCCCCCCTTAGCTCCATTTTATGTTTATCTATTGCAGTATTTCCTCTCTTTTTTTTGGGGGGGATCTACATAGCTCTTTACAAGTTTCAGCAGTGGCATAGACAAATTCGAAAAATATAGCCAAGGATCTTCTTTTACTGTGTATTCTACATTTCGTACTCAAATAAGAAGGTGCCTGCTAAGCAAAGATAAGATCTCCAAATAAGAATAGGCCTACAAAATGGATTTCTAGTATCAGAAAACAACTGGACATGAAGCCATTTCTAGAGCTTAAAATTAACAAAGGCTTTTGAAGCTCTTCTGTCCACAGCCACAGGTAGCCTGATAGCTAATCACTACTCTTATCTCAAGGATACAGACCGAGACTGGAAAGCAGCACTAACGATAAAGCTAAAAGCCCAGCTATTGGGGAACTTGTCACAGTATGTACCAAACCAAAACCTTTGCGCATTGAATTGAATTCAGAGGGTATCAGACATTGAATTCTTGTATAAGGTCTAAAGACCTTGTCAAATTGTATTATTTGGAAAAAAAATACTCGAGTTTGACTCCAACCATGGTAAGTGATGGTGGGCAACTTTCACTTCCATCTCTTTCTTATGGGAATAGCCAATTGAGTAGAAACCCAGCACTCTTCTTTTTCTTGGATTTTGGGCCCCTAGTGAGGAATGCCAACATAGTGGGTTGTTTCTTCCATGTCTTTACCTCCTCTTTCAGTTTTTATCATGCAAAAGAAGGTGCCACTTTCTCCATTCCAATTCCCCAAGTGGGCGAAGTCTCACCTTCCTCGATCTGCCCACTGATAGACCTATGCATTGCCCAACTTGGCTTGAAATTTAGGCTTCTACGTGCCAACCGGACACCTGCCATGGTTGCGACCTGTGAGAGCCATCTTTAATGTTGTTGAAATTCCCATTCCTACCTATATCCACTATCATATCTTTTCATATAGCTATCCTTTCGTTTAGCTAGACGAGAATCCGTGGAATATATCAGTACCATTTCTTTGGGAAGACGATGGTAGAGATCTTTGTTTGACAAATATGTTGGTGGTCACACTTAATGTTGACTACTGTGTAGAAATAGCATCAAATTGATTAGATATCTACCTACCATTTGAGTGCATGGTGGCCTGTCAAGGATGGAATTCATGGAAAGGATGCCATTGACTTGTAAAGAATCTCTTCCTTCATCAGTGGACTCACATCCTTCCAGCTGGTGTAAGTAAAGCATTCAGGAGGTTCAAATCAGCTGTCACTCAAATACCTTTTCTGTTTTTATTGTTTATGTATGGTTAATGTGCAAGATCTTAGTAGTATTGCTTATATTGGCTCTATAGTCTTTGGACTATTATGTATGTGTTCAAAGTTTCTATCAAGGAACTAATGGCCATCGATCTTACAGCCATATACAAACATTCAGCAAACCAAAGTGCATGGTAGACATTGTTGAAGCACAATGTGATTAGAGTAATTGAGAAATGATCATTCCGAAACCAATGCAAGATCGTTTTCGCTTCTCCACCTTAGGAATAATCTGTTCAGAAACCAGTGCGAGATCGTTTTTGCTTCGCCAATTCATCTCACTCTCAATCTCCTCATAAATAACCACCCTCGCTTGAATCCTTGAGCTCAAATTCTCTTGCTAATGAAGGATATTGAAGAAGGTTCTGGCATTGCTCAAACCCTGCAATGTTCGACACTGGGGAGTTGCTTAACAGCAAAGAAAGCATTGCAACCAGATTCCATGGAGCTTACAAGTTACAACCCACCAGAGGTTGAAATGACTTTGATTTACCTAGAGAGACCTACAAGCCATGACTGAAATGATGATTCTTCCCCTGTTCACCAATAATTCACAGATGGAGTAATAGTCCACACAATACATCCATCCACAATCTAGCAATATCAAGCATGGATTGGGGTAAGCATGACAATGATTCAGACCATATATTCACACCAACAACAGTACTAGAGGACAAGATGAGATGGTGCTGTTTCTTTAGGGCTGATTTCAACTTTAGCACAGCATGCACTGGAAAAGAATCTATGAAGGAGGGGCAAGCACCATATCATGAAGACTTCATGCCATTACCAAAATTTGAGAGTTTTTTTTTTGTAGGAGAGAGTTTGTTTTTAACTGAGCAACCATACTAAGACTGCTTTATGCTCTCAATCTTTCCTCATCATAAGAACTGAGAAACTGCATTCAGTATTGACTTAAAAGTATCATTAGCTTAAAAATATAAAAGATTCTTGTCATTCCAAATTTTGAAATGTCTCTCATCATTATTAAGAAGAAAATCAGGCCATGGCCACCTTACACTTCTATCAACTCCAAACTGGTGAAGACTCTCCCTCTCTCTCTCTCTCTCTCACACACGCACACACCCCTCATGTGTTTGTGTTTAATCATGAGATATGAGTACGTTAAAGGTAGAACTCTCACGACCTGTGCTTGTCATTCACCATTCTTGGACTGCTAAGCTGCAAAAAGCATTGTAGAAGGGGAGAGAAACATGACATAGAAAAAGCAACAATCTGCTCATGTAACGGCCAAAACTAGTAGGAAAAGAAGGAGAAAAGTTTTACCAAGGAACAAGCATTTCATGAGCTGCACCGCTTCCATGCTAGCCGTTTCAGATAGACCTTCTCTTGTCCCTTATTGTTATATGTATATATCCACAGCATGATACTAAGCATATTAGCAGGATAATCGATTTTAGCTGTCATAGATCAAGAAAACTGGTAAAGATGAGCTCAAAGAACACTGTCCACTGGCTTCTCATCTGGCATTTTATCGCCACTTCTGTGATTCTCCGGTGCTCAAGCCAAGTGCTGGGTGAACTACAGGTCCCAGCCATGTTTGTCTTCGGAGACTCCTTGATTGATGATGGAAACAACAATTACCTAAGCTCCATTGCGAAGGCCAACTACTACCCTTATGGGATCGATTCTTTCAAGGGCCTACAGGGAGGTTTCTAATGGGAAACCGTAATAGATGTGTTGTGTAAGTTGTTTTCAGCTTTATTCCATAATCATTTGTTGCCTTCAATAATCCAGTCTCAATATTTTAAATATTCAAACCATTTCACTTATATATTGTTTTATGTCTTCACTTCTACTTGATTTTTGCTACTAACAACAAATTCCATCTTCATCATGGAATTGCTTATTATTTCACATGAAGCTATACAACTAAGATTCTTTTGTCAAAACTCACAAGAGCTCCAAAATCATACTTTTGAAACTATCTTCCTTTCCTAGAAGAAAATGAAAACATATGAAAAGAAAAAAACTTGAGCAACACAACATTGGGCGTATTTCACTTAGTGTGGCCCCAGCTGGTTTAAGCGAAAATAGTTCCCCATCCCAGTCTACAATTGCTATCTAGAAAACTTTAGCCCAAGTTAGTCCCTGGCACTGTAGGCCTAGTTGATGACAAACTGAACATAGCCATCCTTGATGGGCAGTTCTGCCCCATACCTGAATTGACTTAGACCTGATCCATGCCCGAAGCTATGAACAGGTTAGGACTGAGTCCCGAAATAAGTTCTGACCCAATTAGGTTAAGATGTGGATTTATCATCCATGGAACTCACTAGATCTAACCGGCAATGCCTGATATGACACTCCATCCCCCTAAACAAGGGGGAGAAGAAGGGGAAAGAGGAGGTGGGGGGTTTGAAAAGTCTAGATCCATGCCATTACTTTAAACCCAATTTAGGCCAAGTGATAGATCGGATATGGGTCTACAAAGTAGAATCCAAGGCCAATTTGGGTCAAATTTGGATAAAACTGGCTTGAGATCAGATGAAAGCATGCAGACCAACCATTTTTTCTATGGGCCCAAAGTAAAAAAGCATTCAAGCTGCATAATATAAATTTATAAATTTATGTCATACTACTGAGTGGATTTTTTCATAGGCTATGGTTTGGAATGTGATCCCTTTAATCTTTCCAGGTGATCTTCTGGGTCTTCCATATCTCCCACCATACACAAGTCCTGGCTTGAATGGAACGAGATTGCTTGGTGGAGTGAACTATGCTTCAGCAGCTGGGGGCATCCTTGATGAGACTGGCGAATACCTAGTATCATTCTTGCTCAATTCTTGGATGAATAAGTTATTTAATGATGGACACAGCATACAAAACCCTGGATGTACAAAGTGCAGTTTTTCTTGATCCAGACTTTTATATGATTTAAGCAGAACCAGGTCCAATTTGACTTAGACCTGATCCATGCCTAAAGTAAAGATTTATCTATCATGCATGAGCTCAAATTGGATATGAAGCTCGCGAGATTAAACTGACATAATTGAACTCCAATAAACCTGGTTGATCTGAGCAAACGTAGATGAAAATTTTCATTTTAAATCTTGAACCAACCTGACTGAGATCCACTTGGACCCGCCAAAGTGATATGTTGGATATGGGTCTAAATCTTTAGCCTGAAGGCAGTATGCTTGCATCTACGTGAAGCTAGATCCAACACTAGCCAACCCACTTGCAGCCCTAACATTGCTAATGGATGATAATAGACCATTACAAGGTAAGCTGCATGGTAGGTCAACCACCAATGTTAGCCCTGATCACTCCCCAGTCACCTTTAAGACTCCATGTAAACAGTGTACCCTTTATGTGCAGTAGCGTGCTGGTGTTATCTTATATTTTTACATTAATCTCAATGATTTCATTTGTGAATGGCAGGGAGAGAGGTTTAGCCTAAATCAGCAGGTGCTGAACTTCGAAACAACTTAGATGAACTGAGGACACTGATGGGTGGTGAAAGAAACCTGAGCCAATACCTTGCAAGGTCCATCGTGGTGATGGTTTTGGCAGCAATGACTACATCAACAACTACCTTCTGCCACCTCTATACCCTACCAGCTACGACTACACCCCCGAGGAGTATGCCAACCTCCTCCTCAACCACTACACCAGACAGATACTGGTATCAAAAAACAACATGATCCAGCTATTTATTAGTCATGCAACAGAATGCATGTCATTTCAGATAGCAATGTTTTATGGACTAACAATTTGATCATAGGGCCGGTTCCAAGTTACAATAGATAAAATTAGGTATAAACTACATGCTTCAAAACTGATAGGATAAACAAATTTCCACAGAAATTAAATATCTGTGGAACATCTTGAAGACTAGTGCTTTAAAACATTGTAGCAAACATGTCGCCTAACTCTTTCAAGGCATACCTGCATTATAGTAGGATGTCTTCAATTGTCTCCCAAGCTGTTCTTTGTTGCAGGCACTATACAGTGTAGGTCTAAGGAAGTTTGTCCTGTCAGGGTAGGGCCCCTAGGATGCATCCCCAACCAACGGGCCTCCGGGCTCGCCCCAGCTGACCAATGCATTGATCAGGTAAATCAGATGGTTAGTCTCTTCAATGGGGGGCTGAGATCACTGGTCCAACAGCTGAACACCAATCACCCAGGGGCAATTTTTGTATATGGCAACACATATGGTGCTCTTGGAGACATCCTCAACAACCCAAGCACTTATGGTAAGTCACTGCATAAACAACATAGCAGCATACTCAAAATATTTGTTAAACAGCTTATGTAGAATATAGTGCATGTAAATCTAAATAAACAAATTAGCATAATCTAAAATAGCCTGTTAAAAAGATTTTATCCAGAAGAAGGGCTTCAAATTTACTAAGCTTATTAATGGTCTGATCAAGATGTCTGAGTTTTGCTGGAGGCAGGTTTCACGGTCGTTGAAAGGGGTTGCTGTGGGCTGGGAAGGTTCCAGGGGCAGATCACCTGCCTTCCATTTTCTGTTCCTTGCCTCAACAGGAGCCAACATATCTTCTGGGATGCTTTCCACCCAACACAAGCTGTGAACTTAATCCTCGGACAAAGGGCTTTCACTGGACCTCCTAATGACATGTACCCAGTCAATGTGCAGCAGTTGGCCCAACTGTGACTGAGGGAACTTTCTATATGGTTTTTCTACTGGTATTATGTATGTTCATATATAGGGAAGAAGCGGTATCTATTTGAATGTTTGTTTCATCGCATATATAAAATATATTCATGTGAGTTAACAGGTAGGAGTGTGTGAATTAGAACAGGGTTGCTTGGTACCTCTTATTCTCAGTGTAAAATATCAGGAACTCCGGTATTTTTAGAGAGTTCATTTCTGAGTAGACTGTCCAACTTCAAAATGAAATGCATGTTGTCAAGTTTCAGATATAGAAATAAGTAAATATGTAAATAAACTAATTCTTTTTACTCTTATGCATGTGTTTATATGTACATTTGCAATGACTCATCCAGTCATATGCATATTTTCTAATGTGTGTTACTGACTTAACATTATAAAACAGCAACCACTCAAACAGTAGATAAATATATCATAGACATTTTCCCTTACACAGCCTGTTGTTTGAATCCTTGTACTCAAGGACAAAAGAAAGGGTCAATTGACACTATTAAATCCAATGGAGCAGATAATAGGCCCAAAAATTCCAGTGTACCAATGATCAAGATGAGTATTAACGGAGAACTCACCACAGTGTCATTGGCATAACCTCAGCAAAGAGAGCATCTGAGAGAGCTAATTTTAGGATCTATGCAGACTTTCAATTGCACATTGTTTATCTTTACCCTCCAACAAATGGAAAAGCCTTTTTTAGCCTTTTCTTCTGTTTCTGCCAGTGGCTTTCAGTTGTTATTGACAAAAAATCTCCGACCCTGGTATTGAACGATCAAGTGAAAAAAAGATAATGTTCTTTCTGTGGTATATCAACATAGTTACAGTTCTCCCACGTATGGTAACAAAGCTAAGAGGAATTGAATTTAGAATGGCAGGTCTTGGATTTCATATACAATTCAAATAACAAACAAATATAACAATACAAGTTAATCAAATAGAAGCCTAAATTGGCAAAACAAAAGGGATGAAACTTAAGCTGGATAGTGAGCAATGGAGTTCTAGGCACTTAGAGATCTTCAACACAAAAGTTTTATATGGTATTTGCTAGAATATTTATGTTAACATATATGTATATATATCAATATCTACTTTTATATCATTTTGTATCAATCTAGGATATGATTAGGATTTGATTTGACTTGATTTGATTTGATTAGATTAGGATCTCCTTCCTTGCATAGTCTTTTCCTACGCCTATATATAGGCCTTGTATTCTCTTGTATTGATAGTACAATAACACACAGTTATTCTGTTCTCTCTTTCTTTCTCGCTCTCTCTCACTCTCTGTTATAATTCTGACAGTATTAATTCACTTATTAATGTGATATTTATGATTTTTCTGTAATGTTACGTTATGATAAATCTGCAAATGTATGGTTTAATTATGAAATGTTTCCAAATTAAATCAAATGCAGATCCCAGACAAAAAAGCAGGAAGTAAACCAATAATCATGTCAGCTAGAAGATAACATTCCTAGTATAGTTTATGGTCATCCATTCAGCTAACCACCAAGGACGCCGAAGCAAAATAATTAATTGGAGATCACCAGTCACAAGAACCTGGCACAGTCATTTTCGGCAATTTACCCCTGGAATGGAGAAGTCGAATAAAGTTATGTTTTTACCTAGACAGCTTAAACTTCTAAACAACTTATGAACTACAATGTCATTAAGAGTTAGGAATAGTCACTTCGGAACCTTAGAACAAGAGTATGAACCTTAACTAAAAAAAACTACAGATGAAGGTATAAACTATCGAAAACTTGGGCATTCCTCCAACCAATTTGCAACATTAACATCAAATTAAATTCCTGGCAAGGCAACTTCATGTAAAAGGGTGAACCGCCAAAAACCTAGGAAAGCCTACTTTTATTGATTGGGTAGTTTTTCCAATCAATGCCCTCATCATGGAGAGTAAAATTCTAGGGCTAATCCAATTTTGTCTCACTATCCCTCTTTTCTTACACGCCAAAAAAAAAAAAGGAACGATCTTTTTAACGGTAGAATGGTAGTCTTCGGGCCATGTATCCAACAGATACAAAAATAAACAGAATCACTTCCCCTGTTTGAACTGAAGAATGGGGGAAAAATAAATTAATTAAAAAGCCGGACTTTATCTCCTAAGAAAAGAAAAAATGCCAATTTCAATTTTACCTTCGAATTTACCCAAGAATTAAGACATTGAGAAGAAGAAGAGCTCTGAAAGGAGATTAATACTTTGAGGCATGATGCCCCAAATGCTCGATCCCTCCGAGAATCTCGAGATTGCTCCAATTCGATATCGCTAATGAGATCCTCAATGAATCGGATTTGGGCTCCTAGTGTACGTCCGCCGAGGGTTAGGGTTAGGATTTAAAGGAGGACAAGAGAGACGGAGAGAACAAGCAGAAAGGAGCGCGGAGAAAAATTTGAGATCGATACGTAAATTAAAATTTGTATAGAGGGTTATTTGAAGATATACACTGTCAAAGATCGAACTAGTTCCGGCGAGCGGCCAACGATACTTGCTCGAACTGAGATGATGACCATTTTCGTTAGCTCCCTGTATTCGGATGAATTTATAAATGGGTTATCATTTCGTTCGGTGTTTCCGCCCAAACTAGTCCCATAACCAGGATGAAATAACATGAATATTGTCCGTCCGTATTTATTTTTATATTCGATTTAATAATAAATTTAATATAAATAAAATTAAAATTAATTATATTTATATCCATATATGTGCCTGTATTCATCTAAAAAAATAATATAAATATAAATAAATAATTATTCGATCTGTATCCGAATATTCAAATTTACATATAATTTATATAATACTTAATTATTTTTAAAAAATATACAATCATATAAATATATTATTAACTTGATTTATCATATATCTAGTAATATTTTTGACTTTATAATCATAAAATTAATTATCCAAGTTATATCTGTAATTATATCCATACTTTAATATCCAAAGTGTATCTGTATCCGTTCAAAATAAATATGAATATAAATTTTTGCATCCGAATAATATTCATATCTGTATTTATATCCGTCGGACAAAATAAATATGGATATGGATATGATGATATTCGATCCGATTTCAACCCTACCCATAATGCAGGGATCGGCTAAAATCGATGAGAGGATGGTTCACCATTGGAGTGCAAAATTTCAAAAGAGTCCTGACTTTATTGATTTTATTTCATGTCTCGTTTTTAGTTTTTTTTTCTTTTTTTTAACAAACATCGAGCATTCATACAATTCTTATGTGAATATATTCAAAAGAATCAGAAAATATAACATCCCTAAAAAATCGAGAGACCGACTCCAAACAAGTCCAAAAAATATTCTCAGTATGCTCAGCAATATAGGCGGCCACCAATCAATTATCATATTAACCTCCTTGAAAATATGATGAATGATAAGACCAACACTACCCTACATCCAGATCGTAATGTCCTGCAAAAAAGGATGGAAAATGGCTCTCTATCTACAATTCTATAGTTAGGTCACTATAGTGGCTAAGTCCCTCTCGATAATGAGATGGTTGGCATGCAAAGTTTGGCGAGTATAAACAATCCTGGCCCAAATTGCATGGAGCTCTACCTTGAGGATGATAGGCTCATCCAATCTGCTGATAGGCTCCCTTCAGCTACAGTAAGGTCCGAGCCCAATCTCCAGATAACAAAATCAGCACCACTCCATCCGTCTTCGACACTACCATCGAAGTTAACCTTGAGGTAAACCAGAGGTGGGATTCCCAGAAAATGAAATCAGATGGATCGTTGCACGAGCAAAATGGGAGTTCCAGGTCTCTGGAGTTCTCAAGGTCACTTCAGTTAACTCCATAGTCGAGATGAGGCTCACTCCAAAATAAATCTCGTCAGACACCATTTGAACTTGAAGATCACTCCATTCTTCGCTAATCAGATGTGGTAAGCAATATAAGTGACTTGGATAGTAGTTGCTCTAGTTGCCTCACTTCTAAAACTCAACCTCAGAAGCTCCAGGAAAGCCTGGATCAAAGCCCCAACATGAACAAATCGATGATACTGGCCCGCAAGATACCATATTTATCTAGCCTTCAGACACTGATCCTGTGTTTGGTTGGGGTCATGAGAGGTGGATGAATAGGATTAGAAGGATAAATGGCCTCCATCAACTATTTGGTTCAAAATATTACAGGAAGGATAGATGACAAAGTGAAAATTGTCCATCCACCCTAGCCCACCATTTTGCATCTTCTCAAATTAGAAGGATGAAGAAAGGATGGATGGAGCATTGAAGGATAGACTTTGGTACTAACAAAATTATCTCTCATTAATTTTTTGATAAAAATATAATACTTCTTCAACTTTTCATTCATATTATTTATATATATTTTATATATACTATTAATCATATACTATTAATTTTATTAGTTATTATTTAATTATAGTATATAATTTTATAATTATAATTAAATAATTAGATTATCTTTTATTTCTCTATTTATATTTACTATTTTTAGTTAACTATTTGTATAATATTAATTAACTATTTAAACTAAATTATAAATTAATTATTATTAAATAATTAATTTATTAATAATTAATTATAAAATCAAGTATTAAATTAAATATTTATATAATTTTTTATATAATTATAGATTATAAAGATTATAAATATTTATTTCTTTATATAAATAAGTATTATAAATTGATAATAATAATATTTTTATTAAAGATAGTTTAATAAATATTATATAAAATCATCCATCTTTTCTCTCATCCCTCCTCTACCAAATAAATGAAGGAATCATTTTCATCCATCTTTTCATATTTTACCAAATATGAAAGGACCTCCTCCATCCATCCTTCATACCAAATAGAAGATGAAGGAGAACAGGCTCCACTGTCTCGTCCCTGGCATCGCAGGACGGCATCCATTCAAAGATCCAAGCCTCTATCTCTCATAATAACTCTGGTCGGAAGCCAATCCCAGGTCACCTTCTATAGAAATAGACTCATTCTCAGATGCACTCTTATCCTCCAAATCCAACCAGCATCCACATGCCTAGTGGTCTCTTGCCAAAATAGGTAATATAGATCAGTTGTCATCATTCTCGGGATGCAAGAGGATCTTTAGACTCTGACATCATGGCATCTATGCATGGGAATCATAATGGAACGTACTCGCTCCCCCATCTACTTGATGAAAGCAAGTGAGAGCCCCCTGATTTCATCCGATGCCATCAGGCTAAAGAAGGTCACAAACCCTCAAGGATGCAGCAGCCTCAGGGCAATGGAAAGTCGGTTAATGGCTCAACAGCAGGTCAGCCCCCCATGGGTCTCATAGAAGGTCTACAAACCTACCATCCCCCACAAGCCATCTTATTTGAGAAATTATATTGGGGGCTCGCTGACAAATCTCCTTCTAAAAGAAAGAGCTACTCCAGCTAGCTCGAATCTCCTCATCCACAAGCCAAAGACTATATCGAGCCCTATTATCGAACTCTACAGATTCTCCGACCATATCCAGCACATTTTTAGCTACTTGAGGTAGGCCTTTTGATGTGATCAAAAAAGGATGATATTTATTCATATAAGACCCTAGTTATGTTTACAATTATGGATAGGTTCTCATTTCATTCCCGAACTAGTACCTGCGGGCGCCATGAATGAACTAGTTAAGAATGACACTGTGGTTATTTGCATATAAGACCCTATATTAGTTAAATTTGCAGACAGGGTTTTTATTTTATTCTTGGGCTGAGTTTTACGTAGTCCCAACAAGAGGCAAGCACAAAGAAGGTGAAGCAAAGACAATGGCTATTTGTGCCTGCTAGGGTAAACCGATCGACCCCAAATTCGATCTCCATGACTCCGACTATGCATCGGTCGAACAGACAACTCCGATTCTTCATTGACCAACCGAACTAATTGCACTGATCTACTATCGACTGACCAATTAAGATCGATCAACCGACTGATATCCGACTACCGACTACCGATCAATGACAGACGACTTGATCATCGGCAAAACAGAACTAATAACCGATGGTTGCTCACAGATTCTACCGACATATGGTCGGTCAGTCAACTCAGATATACCATAACCATAACGAACGATTACCGACTGCATATCACGGCATAATCAGTGAGAATTAACGATTTACTACGCGATTATGGTTCGATAATTTAGCACCATAAATACGGGATCACATTCGACGGTTACGAAAATCTCATCTATAAAGGGGATAAGAGAAACAGGGCTGGTAAGCCAATTCTGGGCCAAAATTCTGCTATTGCTTACATTCAACTCCTGTTCGTCAATTTTTTCTCTGACTTAGGCATCGGAGGATCTCCATCGGACATAAATCCTATCTACGTAAACGCTGTTTTGCAGATGTTCATTCCTGACGACAGGTGACGGAGAGTTGGCCGCAACAAATTGATGCGTCAGGTAGGGGACAGCAATCGTATTCACTATGGTGAAAATCAGGGCCCAGCATTCTACTGCAATCAGGTTGGTGAGATACTCTTCCCATCGGAAAGAGGTTCCTCCCCCTCCTCCAGTAGCAGATCTTAGTTCTTCATGTCCTGTGATCACCACGGACATCCAGATCGCTGCACTCGTGCAGCAGATGAATATCCTCATGGAGGCAGTCAAAAGTCTCCAACAGCAACAAACCCAGCAGCAACAGCCACCGACGGAGCAACCAGTGGCACAATCGGTGCCATCCAGGCACAATCGGTGCCGTTTAGGCACAACCGCCATCATCCACGACAATCACCGTCTCTTTCTCCGGAGCAACCATCTCGACTTCTCCATCGAGACGAACAACGACATTCTCGGCACCTCGACATGCCACTCATCATTCCCGATATTTCTCCTCTTCTTCCCATCTCAATAATATTAGGAAGGAGAAACAACCGCGAACGCCCTCCGTGTCTCCTTCAAACTCGTCGAGTGGTTCTACCCCTGAAGTTTTCCAACGATGATTCGATGATTATGAACGTAAATTTTAGGAGATCAATCGCCAATTCTCTTAGCTTCAAGTGGAAGGTCGGAAGTCCTTCAATGACTATGACTTTCACACCGTCCAGTCGCTTTCTTGACACATCTTAAACCAATCAATCCCATCTCGATTCAAGATACCTCAGGTGGAGCTATACGATGGATCCACCGACTCAATCAACCACCTTGAGAGCTACAAAGTTCTCATGATGATTCAGGAGGCGATCGATGTCCTCTTATGCATTGGTTTCTGGCAATTCTTCGGAAAGCTGCTCGAGTCTGATACTCCAGACTTCAGTCGGAAAGCATATATTCTTTCGGACAGCTAGAACATTCTTTCGTGGCTCACTTCAGCACCAGTCGAAGGCCGTCACGAACTTCTGATAGTCTTTTCTCGATTAAGCAAGGAAAGACTGAAACACTTCGAAATTTTGGTGGTTAGTTTTAATGCGGCCACACTTGAGGTCAAAGACCTCAATAAAATATGGCTATCTCGACCATGAAAAAAGACTGAAGGGATCTCGATTCATATATTCTTTGGATAAACTCTCCCTCGGACTTATGCCGAATTTCTGGAGCGTGCATACAAATATATGTGCACAGATGAAGAAGCTTCTGATCGGTGCCAGACAGAAGGCAAAAGTCAGAAGAAGAAGAAACAGAAGAAGGGAGGAGCTCCGATCGAATCAAGTCGGCCACCGTCCAATAAGCGAGCTTCACCCTGACGACAGAGTCCAAGATCGGGTTACGGCAGGTATGACTCCTATACTCCTCTTTTCGCTCTTTGTGCGCAAATCCTTATAAAAATCAAAGGAGCAAAATATCTACAACACCCCCACCGATGAAAGTGTTATCGAGGAACCGCGACCGGAGGAAGTATTGTCAGTTCCATCGTGATCACGATCATGACACCGAACAATGCATCCAGCTCAGAGATGAGATAGAGCCCTGATTCAACGAGCCTATCTCGAAAAATATCAGAGAGATTCGTCGACTCAACTTCCTGCTGATCGATGACCTCAACTGCAAATTGAGGAAGCTGTAAATAATCAACCGACTGCAAGGGTGATCAACATAATCTCCGGACGACTGGACGGAGGGCAACTTTTAAAGATAAGTTGACAAAGTGACGATGACTCGACAATATAATAATTTTTTCGAAAGAAGATGTTCAGAGAATTCAGACTCCCCATGATGATGCTGTTGTTGTTTCGACAACATAGCGAACTATAATGTAAAAAGAATCTTTGTAAATAATGAAAGTTTAACTGATATTTTGCTTTATTCGACTTTCTTCCGAATGCGACTGCCGACAGACCGACTCAGAAGAGTCTCGACGTCACTGATCGGCTTCACAGGAGATGCTGTCACAGTGGAGAAAGAAATTTCTCTTCCCTTAATCGTTGGGACCAAACCATAACAGAGCACTATTTTCACAACATTCATGATGGTTCGAGTACCTTCAACTTATAATGCCATACTCGGATGACCTGGGCTTAACGCTCTGAGAGTAGTGGTTTCGACATACCATTTGTTAGTCTGATTCCTGACAAGATGTGGAGTTGAGAGATGCATGGAGATCAACAACTCGTCTGACGTTGCTTCTTTGTCTCCACCCAAAATAATAAACCTGAAGACTCTTTGCCTGTTGATAAATTGGACCAAAGAAAAAATCAGAAGAGGGTGAACCAGCTAAACAACTAGTTTCATCCCATTAAAAGAAGAAGATCCCAAAAAAATGGTCCGAATTGGATCACAATTATCCGACTCAGAGTGGCAACAACTAATAAAATTGCACAGAGCCAACCCCGATATTTTGCTTGGTCAGCCACCGACATGCTCGAAATTTCTTCAGAAATAATAACTCACCGACTTAACATCAACCCAAATATTAAGCCGGTGAGACAGAAGAAGTGACTTTTTGCTCCTGAAAGATAAAAGATCATTGATGAAGAAGTTGACAAACTTCTCACGGTAGGCTTTATCAGAGAAGCTACATATCCCGACTGGCTTGCCAATGTGGTAATGATAAGAAAAGCTAATGAAAAGTGGAGGATCTGCATCGACTATACCGATCTGAATGTAGCTTGTCCGAAGGACAGCTTCCCATTACCAAAGATTAACCAATTGGTTGATACGACTTCTGAGTTTCATGGATGCCTTAGTTGGATATAATCAAATCCGCATAACACCAGAAGATGAAGAGCATATGACTTTTGTGACCGACAAAGGCATATACTACTACAAAATAATGCCTTTCGATCGAAAAAATGCTGGCTCTACCTATCAACGGCTTGTCAACAAGATCTTCAAGATACAGATCGGACGGAACATGAAAGTATATGTGGATGACATACTGGTGAAAAATTCTCAAACTTCAGATCATGTTCGGGACTTGGAGGAAGTTTTTGACACACTCCGACGACATTAGATGAAATTAAACCTGACTAAGTGTGCATTTGAGGTAACCTTCGAAAAATTCTTCAAATTTTTATTTCACAATAAGGAATCAAATCTAATCTCAAAAAAATCAAAGCCATTATCAACATGAAACATTCGAGTTCAAAGAAAGAGATACAGTAACTCAACGAAAGGATTGCCGCGCTCAATTGATTTATTCTAAGTCGGCCGAGAGATGCTTGTCATTCTTCAAAACTTTATAGCAGATGAAGGATTTTCATGATCGGATGAATGCCGACAATCCTTCAAAGACTGAAAATAATACTTGGCTTCTCCACCTTTGCTCACAACCCAAAAGTCAGAGAGACATTGTATCTCTACTTGACAACTTCAGCAGAAGCAGTTAGTTTAGTGCTCATCCAGGAGGATGAGAACCGAATCCATCAACCAATCTACTATAACAGCAAAGTACTTCACAATGCCGAAGTTCAATACTCAAGGGTGGAGAAAATGATCTATGTCCTAATCATATCGGCACAACGACTTCGTCCGTACTTTCAAGTCCATTCGATTGTAGTTCTAACAGATCAGCCGCTGAAGGCAATCTTACATTGACCTGACACGTCAAGTTGGATGACAAAGTGGACAGTGAAGCTTGATGAGTTCGACATTCAATATCGCCCACGACTATCCATAAAGATGCAAGTCCTAGTCGATTTTATCGCCGAATGTACTATATTCGACAATAAGCCAAAAGATACAGATGACAACACAATAAAAGAGGCTACAACTCCCAAATCTGACTTAAAGTCGATCTGGGTGCTGCATATTGATGGAGCATCTAATGCACAAGGTAATAGAGATGGCTTCATACTCACAAATTTCGAAAGGATAGTCACCGAGTACGCCCTTCGGTTCAACTTTAAAGTCTCAAATAATCAAACCAAATATGAAGCACTTTTGGGCGGCTTGAAGATAACCAAGGAGCTTGAGATTTTCAGTTTGAAGGTCTTCACCAACTCACAACTGATCGCTGGACAAATCAAGGGTGAATTTGAGGCCCGCGACCCCATTATGATGAAGTACCTTCAGAAGGTGAAAGATTTTACGACAAGCTTGAAATATTTTGAGATCTTTCATATTTCCAAAATCGAAAATACTCGAGTCGATGTACTTTCACGACTGACTACTATCGCTTTTAACTCGTTGGGTCAGACATTTGTTGAATGCCTCGAACAGTCGAGTATTGATAAAATCGAGGAGGTATTGCAGCTCAGAGGCTAACCGATGGGATCCGATCGTTCAATACCTAAGCTGGATGGATCCGATCGTTCAATACCTAACCGATGGGATCCTTCCTGCGGACTCCTCAGAGGCTAAACAACTCTGATGGACGGCCTCTCAATATGTAATAATGAATGATTATCTTTACAAAAGGTCATTCTCTTTTTCTTGCTGAAGTGTTTAGAACCTACAGATGCCGACTATGCACTCAGAGAAGTACACGAAGAGATTTACGAAAATCACTTGGGAGGTAAGTTTCTAGCTTATAAAGTTCTACGATAAAGATATTATTGGCCCACTATGAAAAAAGATGCAGCTGAACTCGTCCGAATGTGTGAACCATGTCAAAAGTATGCAAATATACAACATCAACCGGCTAGTCAGCTGACGTCGATTGTAGCACCATGACCCTTCGTACAATGGATGATTGACATATTTGATCCTTTTCCCCGGCATCTGATCAGAAAAAATTCATAATGATCGCCATCGACTACTTTACCAAATGGGTAGAAGCCGAACCTCTGGCGCAAATCACTGAAAGCAAAATAGAAGATTTCATTCAAAATTCATCATTTACAGATTCGATTTACTACACACCATCATCACCAACAATGGTCGACAATTTGACAACCAAAATTTCAGAGAGTTTTGTGCGAAGTTCCATATTACGTTCAAACTCACATCGATCGGTCATCCACAGTCAAATGATGAGGTGGAAGTAACCAACCGGACAATCCTACACGGGCTAAAAATCTGACTGAATGAAGTCAAAGACCTCTGGATAGAAGAATTATATCCGATCTTATGGACGTATCGAACGACTCTCCGCATACCGATTAGAAAATCTCCCTTTAACTTAGCTTATGGGATAGAAGCAATGATATCGCTTGAGATCGGATTGCTGTCAACAAGAGTGGAGCAATATAGTGAGCCGAGCAATTCTAAACATTGGAGAGCCGACTTAGATCTCCTTCCAGAACTCCGATAGCAAGCTCAAGTTCGGATGGCTACATATCAGCAAAGGATAGCCCGATATTACAATGCAAGAGTCAAGCCGAAAGTCTTTCGACCAAGAGATTTGGTCTTAAAAAAAGTAGAAGTCTCAAAATCCTTGGATCAAGAAAAATTATCTCCGAACTGGGAAGGACCTTACAAAATATCCGAAACTCTTAGACCAGGCGCATATCGACTAGAAACTCTTGAAGGGTCGACGATTCTCCGAACATAGAATGCCGACAATCTGAAGATGCATTATCAATAAAATCATCGATATGTACATTATTTAAAATACAACCAGAATTTCAGAATCGCAAGTCTTTGACAAGTTTTATCAACTACTGGCGATATATCGACTTTCATTGCCAAAGTCGAGCTATCTACTGTTCTTTGATATGAAGTTTATCTCAACCTCCACTTTAAAAATCGAAGAATCAATTGCTTCGATGACGACTGTATTTCGGTTCTCATGCAAAAACTGATATACCGACTGTAATCTCAACCGACATCGACTACACAGACTTTCACCACAAAAGTCGAATCACCGATTATACTTCGATTCTTAATGTTGGCTCTTTATTGTAAAAGCTGATTATCGTCGAAAGACTAATATGCCGATTAGTCCCAACTAAACGGAATAGAAAATGCCAAAACGATCAAGATCGGATTGAAATTATACCGACTCGACTACGTCCAGTCGAGAGATATTCGGCTTGCCATCGATTATCAGATAATTCGACGTACAAACCCGATCAAATATCGGGCACGAGATATTCGACCTACAATCATTATCCTAATTTCTATTAAGTACGTCAAAATGACTACGTGACTGATGGATATTCTGCAAGTTCTACCGAATGATCGGGTCACCGATTAATGTTCAGTAGTTATTCTACATTGCAAGCATTGTGAACAAGTAAAACAAGAGCCTAAACTTAGAAAGAGAATACTTTCATTCACTGTCAAAAAAAGGAGTTACAAAAGTAGATCGAAGTCCGACTACAAGTATCAGATTACAGAAACAAAAAAAAAGAATACACCGACTAAGCTTCGTCATCATTCCTGTTCCTTTGCTCGGGTGTAGCATCATCGACTTGAACGATTTTGGGCCCAGTCGGTGCTTCTTCTTGAGTCAGAGCAGCTTCTCCTTCAGCAACTCCATCTTCCGATCTTGGAAAGACGATGCTGCTCAAGTCAAGGCTCGGGTATAATTTTTCGACCGCATCTCGACCGTCTTCATACCCGACGCAGTACGAAGTGAAGCCACTTTCGAGGATCTCTTCCTTGAATTTTTTCGAACCTCGAAATTCTCGACTGCCCGACCCAGTGCTTCTCTTGCTGACTCTGCTTCCACCTTGGCCAAATCAGCATCGGCTCGAGCAGAGAAAATTCTTCTTCAACCAGTGCTAACCTTTCCAGGCTGGCCCGATGACGTCCACATTCGACTTTGAGTTCTTCGATGCATTCATCTCGCTCTTATCGAAGCCAGTAGATAAAATACTTCTTGCTCTTGACCTGTGACTCAAGAGCCGAAATAGTCCCGTGAACTGACTTAAGTTCGGCCGCAGAGAATGCCAAATCGTCAGTTAGTCAGAAAATCTCTTCCTGAAGTTTGGCTTCCCGCTCTGCCGCCGACTTAAATTGTTCTAGTACAGTCGCTTTCTCAGCATCGACGGTTGCCACCTTATTCTTCCACACACTACGGATGTTGGCGAACTTTGTGCAGCCGGCCTCCAGATCAGACATGTCATAGATCAACTGCAAACTGAAGATAAGTCGGGCTAAAAAATAAAAAAAAAGTTTACCAAAGAGACTTACCCGATGATTGTTGGATAAAATGATGAAAACATCTCGACCATCGATCATTTCCTCCGGCACTCTCGATCAGTCGGAAGAAGAGTCGCCTGGCACAGTCGCTTGGTCAGTACAGAATTAACCAAGGCTGATTCATCGATGAGCACTTGGAGGTCGAAGTGCACCGCATGGCCCTTCGATGCTGCATCATCCGTCGATGCTGCATCATCCGTCGATGCCACCGGAGCTTTCCCCCGGTCTATTATCGGCGGCCCCATATTTGAAAGCGAGGGGAAGTTTGACCTTGACTGCACTCCAACTGAAGGAGCAACTGGCACAACTGCAGATTGTTCAGGCTCTCTTGCCTCTGCCCGAACCTCCTCAAGTGGTGGGACTACCGATGTTGTTTCGGTAGTTCCCCTCGCCGTCCTTTCCTCAGATGATGTAGCAGGGAGCACTGTTGGAGCTGACAGTGCCAAGACTGGTTCAGAAACTGATACCGATGGGGCATCGGGTTTCATGGCCGGTGTTGAAATGTCGATTGGAGCTGGTGCTTGATGCCTCTTCGACAGTCGCGAAGGCCCGACCTCAGATGCTGCCCTCTTCTTGACAGCGTGCTGACGAATGTTGGCATTCGATACTTACATCCTCTACTGTATGGCTGCAATTACAATGGAGGTCAGTACAATTCAGCAAGTAAAAGAAAGTCAGAAATAACCGACCAACTATACTATATCTAGATGAGGAACCGAACTAAGGCCGGCGTCATAAAGGGCCTGTTCGGTTACAAGCTCTTTCTGTTTTGGAACTAACATGTCTTTCAGCCGATAAAAGTCCTCCTAGTCGTCGACCTCTACTCAGCTGTTGTCGTTGGGACCGGTTCGTGGATCGCCCCAACAAGAAGGAAAACCCCAAGGAAGAGAAGAAGAAGCAAAGAAAATTGGTTCTTCCATCCATGAATGGACGATAGAAGATCGGTAATAAAGAAAGATCTTTTCGAAGGTTGAAGAACCACCACCCTTGGGCCTTCGGATGAGGTCAAAGGACGAAGAAAGTCCAAAAAAGAGAAGGGTGGGGCATGGTCGGCAACATCCAACACAATAAAGCAAAGCTAATTATCAGTCGGACTGAATTCAGTGCCAGCTGAGTCGGACAAAGTCTGTAATAATCTAAAATATTCCGCACAAATTTTGAAATCGAAAATCGAAGATCCATCCGAAAATCTTCGATGTAGAAGGCCACCTGGTCCGAAGATGGGTTATTCACCCGACCATCGACCTCAGGGGCGAAAAGTTGAAATTGCTCCAGGATACAAAATTGCGCTCGGAGCCGTTTAACGTTCGGTTCCGAAAGTGATGAGGCCTCCACATCTAGACTCGATTAGGATTCATCAGTTGGATTCTCCGATCGATCTTCCTGAGAAGGAGAAGCCCTAGTCATGAGAACGACTCTGAAGAAGACAAAGACTTTAGAGGAAAGGACTCAAAAGAAAGACGAAGTTGACTTGAAAGTTGGGAGCGATAACCTTAGGTGCTAGGGCAACAATCCGACAGAGTCCTAGCACCAAAAATAGTGAAAACTGAAAATCTGACTTAGAGCGATCCTTTATATAAGATCCCTCAACGATCGAGATGAAGGCGGTCAAATCGAAGATCTACCAGATGACGACACGTGGCAACATCTGGACTGATTATTGATCAGACGATTTGACGCACCTGCCCCAGATTGAGCCACGTCACCCGTATCTGCGTGAACAATTCCGACCAATAACATTCGGATACGTGGAACAAATCTACTTGTCAGAATCATATCATCCGATGTCGAATCGACTTTCGAAATGATGCCTGACACTGACAACTGATACCAAATCGTCCGATCAGTGTGACAGATAACTGTACCTATCAACATGACAAAATAGTCGATCACTCATATGTCAGAGAAAACGGCATCAAAATCGGAGCTCAATGTAACAGAACTCTCTTCGTCCAACGTGATAAACTACGTGATAGTTCACACATCGAATCACTTTGGACTTGAGAGTGGGGAGCAACTGTTGGGGTAAACCGACCAACTCCGACTTTGGTCTCCATGACTCCGACTATGCATCGGTCAAACAGACAGCTCCGATTCTTCATTGACCGACCGAACTAATTACGTCGATCTACTGTCGGCTGACCAATTAAGATCGATCGACCGACTGATATTCGACTACCGACTACCGATCAACGACAGACGACTTGACTGTCGGCATAACAGAACTAATAGCCGACGGTCGCTTACAGATTCTACCGATATATGATCGGTCAGTCAACTCAGATATACCATAACCGTCATGAACGGTTATCAGCCGTATTTCACGGCACGATCAATGGGAATTAACGATTCACTATACGATTATGGTCCGATGATGTAACACCATAAAACACGGAACCACGTCTGACGGTTACGAAAACTTCATCTATAAAAAGGGGTAAGAGAAACAGGGCTGGTAAGCCAACTTTGGGTCAAAACTCTACTATTACTTACATTCAACTCCTGTTCACCAACTTCTCTCTCTGACTTAGGCATCAGAAGGTCCCCGTCGGACACAAATTCGGTCTGCGTGGATGCTGTTTTGCAAGTATTCATTTCCGACGACAGATGATGGGGAGTTGACCGCAACAGTGCCAAACCCTTGGATTTAGAATTATAAATAGTTTCCCATCTGTGCCGGTCCCCTGCCCGAGTTTAAAATAAAGAAAGATTGTCATTTCATTGCTTATCACTGTTAGAACAAAACCTGGTAAACGGACTGCAGAGACTAGTTAAAAGTAGGGCCACAATTTTTTGTTTGCAGATAACCTCCTATATTTGTCTCAAGTAGTTTCTCACTGGACTCGGTGGCCGAGTTTTAACTACTCTGCATGAGACCTGCAGGGGCTTAGTTAAAACTACAGATGTGAATCCCGTCCTCCAATCCAACTCTTTTTATTGACTATCTACATGCTCTTTTATTCACTACACTTTCATCATTTCTCGGCACTTAACAAAATAGTACGGTGTCTTATTTCTTTCTTAATGCAAAATCCATGACTTAGCACAAGTTGCACCCTTAATATTTTGCTAATATACCTTTCGATATTTACATTTCAATCCATAAGTTTCCGTTTTCCATTTGTCTTTCTGTCTTTCTTTCAATGGAACAAGCTATGCAGCTTAAAGACATGCAAAACAAGGTTTCCATTGGATGAAGTTTTGAGGAAAACTCAAGAACTCGAATAACACATTGCCAAAGAATTTGTAGAGGCCTTGTTAGAAGGGTTCAAGTCATAGGTCGATAAAAGATTTTAATGAGATTGAAGTTGGACCGATGGCATATACATTCGGGTTAAAAAAATATGTTTATCTAATCCTCGACTTGTGCTGAGTTGATGTGGAGACCTATAGAAGCATCTTTTATAATGAAGTTAGAATGACCCAGGAGTATGAACCACTGTTATGTCTATTTATGAGCAGAACTGTAAATAAAATTTAATTCCTTGTGCGATAGATCTATTGCCCTCTTTTCCTTATGAAATACTTATCAATTTTCACAATCTGAAGCTTGAACCATACCTAAAAGTTTGACCTAAAAAATAGCAGAAAATGATTTTACTGTCTTCACCGCCCAATTCAATAAAATTTTTGACTGAGGTGGCGCCTCATAATCAGTGGAATTATCATGTCACATCTAACTTTCACATTTATGCCCCAATATAATAATTTAGGTAGCTGGTTACAATAGACGCGGCTTCTAGTTGACAGAGAATCCAAAATCGGACCACCTCCATCTTGGTCTAATGACAAGTCGATCTTATTGCTTCCTGGAGTATTCATCAACCAAAGATGAACTTGTCACTTCGAAGAAAAGTTTAGACATGGTGACATCATCCTATCCAGCAGTCACTCAAGTTGGCTTGGAATAGTCAGATTTTGAACCAGCCAATTGGGGCACGTATTAAATTAAAGTATGACTTGAAAATGCACATAGCGTTTTGTTACCAATTTCAGTTTATTGCTTGCTTTGGCTTTCAATCAGATGTCAATGACAAACACAAGACGGTGGTAAATGTTAGCTTGCCACATAACCCTCACAAGAAAGTTATAACCTAAAAGACTAGTTACGACAGGGCAAACCAGTTAACAAGTCATGTATCTATTAACAAATCGGCAGATACTCATAGCAACTTACCGGCTGTGAAACATGGCGTAGGCTTCAGAAAATGCATTCCTTCACAACGGCAAGCAAAATGCCCAACCACCTTAAAATTACTACAGAAGGTTACCCGCTCCCAACTGGAGTGATCAGCATCACCCTGCAAAGTACTCAATTGGAGCTCTCACCTCGGCATGTAAAGCATTGCACAAGTCCAAATCACACAGGAGGCTATTCTAAAATTCATAAGATTGCTAGCAAGGCAGGATCACCGGCAAAACAGAGCAGTGATGCACCATCATTACACTGCAGGGTGTAGGAAAAGGTTCAAAATAGGCAAAAGCCCTCTGGCCATACCAACCGACCAAGAAGCAAACAGAACCATTACTTCCATCTAAAACAAGGTTGTCGGCGATTAAATGGCATCCAATATCTCTATGCTAATTTGTATTTCTGTAAAATTCTTAAAAAGTCTCTGACTGCAAGTTCCAGTTTTGAGATGTTATGCAGTACAACTTGTACGATTTATTTGGATCAGACATCAAATTTTGGAAAGACAGAAGTTTCCCCTACCAACCTCTCAAATAGGTATCCATTCCTCTAAGAGCTGCTGTTTGAAGCCTCGAAGCTGCTGGAAGCATATTTTCCATCAACTTTGACAGGGCAGCATCCAATTCTTTTCCAGCTCCGCTTCCTCTCCAAGATGCTTCTGTCTAAGCTCAACCTTCTTCTTCTCATGCGAACGTAGAAGCTTTTCTCTCTCTGCCTCAAATTCTCTAGCATCCTTCACCTGGTTAAACCTCGCGCTTTCTTCCTTCCTGCATTTTTTGGTAGAAAAAGTTTCCCAAAACGGAAAAATAGTGAGCAAAAAGCAGGAAACTAGGTGAAGGGACCAGGGTGATTTGGAATACATATCCATCTGAAACGTAACCAACTCCACAATGGAGACAAGTGCAGCATACATTGTAAACAGGTTAATGCAGGTTCTGGGCATCAAAGACCTAGCCGCTACTTAAACTGGGTACAAATCTATATTCCAGTCATGCTCACTGAAACTAGAGAACATCTAATATATTATACAACCCAAAATAAAATAAAGACGCACATGCTTCATTAATCTTACATATTCATGAAACTTCCTTTAAAGGATGGAAAATGTGTCATGTAGCAAATGGTCAAGTCCGTGCACATGATCAACAGCATAACACCACAAATTCAAAATATTTATCTAATAATGTTTTCTGATAAATAAAAAAATGTAATAATGGATATTCAAGAATACTTAGCATCTAGCATTTGTCAAAGGTATCCATATCAGGAATTACCTGGTTCTGCGATCTTCATGGGTTGTACTATCAACATCAGATTGCTTTGCCTTGGCGCGTTCCAACTTCTCATCCTCTGCTGCCTTGTGAACTTTGTCCATCTGCTCCGTGAAAAATCGCTCTTGGTAATCCATCTAACAGACCACAATCCACAAAAAAAGAAAAGAAGAGCAGAATCAATCAGTCTCAAACACTATATTAGCTGGTCAGAGAAACAAACTACAGAGTTCACATAAATTCTTTTTCCACCAAGGCAACTATTAGTTCCCAAGAAAGTAATAAAAAAACTCAACAAGTTGCTGTACCTTGAATACTGACAAACTAGACTTCTATAAAGCACCAAGCATTCACATTTATACTTATCTCAATACCATAAAAATAACTTAAATTAAAAGACCAACAGTGTCAGATAGAAATATGGGAGATGTCCAACTAGGACAATCTCTTTAACAATGCAGAAGTACTACCATTCCTCAATGCTACTCTCATTAAACCAGCTTACCTCTTCTTTGTTCTCTTCATGTTGGATCTTGGTTCTGAGCCTCACGATCCTGTTTTCTTCCATGGTTTCACGCAGTTTCTGGCTCACCACCCCAAATGTTTCTTCAAGAACCTTTGACCGCTGCTCCTGTTTGACAACCTTGTTCTTCAGCCAGATCAACTGCTGATTATCTTCACTCATCTGCTTCATAGGGATTACAACCATTTCTTGATATGACCTCATATCATATCTCAGCCGGGATTTTCCTAGGAATTTTCAACAAATGTCAGAACTGGCAAATCTTTTGATTCTCTATAATCAATTAAGAGATAAATATGCACATATATACATTATATCAGAACCATGAACAGTATCGGAATATATATCAAGCCATGAAAACTAATCAATCACGAGCGACAAATTATCAAGAACATCAAATTTTATTGCTTAAATTCAGAACAACCAGGATAAACACTACACAGGGAACTATTAAATATTAATTTGATCGAATATAAAGGACAGTGATCAAGTAAAAACAAATGAGAAGTATGCAAACACAGATAAACACATAACAAGGGAGACTAATAATATGATAAAGTACAACTGAGATGTAGTGGAAATATATGGAACAAGCATATGCATTCCACAAGAAATTGATGAGATTATCGACTGCAGGGACCAAAACAATCAAGTGAAGGGACGCATTTAGATTTAGTTTATATATATATATATATATATATAT
>KE504656.1:1529031-1545183 GCA_000441515.1 Elaeis oleifera
ATATATATATATATATATATATATATATAACTATTATTAGTTATATGATGAGGTCATTTCTTCTCATAACAATTAAATCTAATTTTCGCACAAAACAATGTCAAGTTACATTGGAGGAAAATGTAAATGAAAGAACCTAATAACAAATGCAATAAAGCTAGTATTAAACAAGAATGATGGACAGATAAGTGACTCAGGCTAACCGAGATACAATCCAATGTGCTGTTCAATCTAATGTAACACAAAATAATAATATTTTGAAGGTGTTGTAGAGTTCTGATCAAAGCATGGTTTCTAAAGGCATTTTGGAAGATTGTTACAAGTTCAAACATGGCAATTCACAATAAAATCTGCACATGGTGAAGCAAAAGGTCTAAAAGAAGGGAGTAACAGAAGATAAAATATATAAAAATGCAAGGAAAAGAGAATACCAAATCTTTAAACCCACTTTTGGAGCCATGATGTGTGACTGGCATTCATTCTATAAAGAATATCAGTTCCAGAACCAAACAAGAGATTTTCACCTCATATAGCTTGCCCTTCTGTGCATGGTACCAAGAGGAATAATATATGGAATCAAAACACAACCATGTAAACCTTGTTTGGCACCTTATATTAGTGTAAAGACAACTTTCTTAATCAAAAGATAATCTACCTAAAGGGTTCCTAAGTTCAAGAAAGGGAGGAGCTTCGTATTCACTCATGTTTCCTCAAGTCAAGAGCAAGAAAGAGACGACAGAGAAAAGAGCGGGAGTGAGGGAGGTCATGGTTCAAATTAATCCACTCTCTGAACTCTCTCTCTCTCCACACCTCATGCATATCGACATAAAGCAAAAATGAGCAGACCCATATTTGGGCCCCTTTCATGCTTCAAATTGTGATAACCCATGCTCCTAACTACACAATCAAAATTTGCTAATTGCAAAACTTTGTCAGATCATCATAAAAGAAGTCGCATCTTTGGCAAAGCTGATATTAGAGGTTGGATAGACCAGCTCAGTCCAAGTTGTGTTTGAGGCAAGGATACGCCACCATATTGGCCATCTTGAATCCACCCTGCCAAATAAGGGCCTGTCTGGCAAGAACCTGCCGGAACCAACAGGATCTGGTAGGACAGGCTGGAGGGAATGAAGGAAATGAGAGAACGGAAGAGGGGAAGGGAAAGCACAAAGAGATCATAGGGCCCGATCCCCTCTAGGTGTAAAGGAAGACCTTGAGAGGTCTTTATTTCATCCCGCTGGGATTGGTCCCCTTGGTTCTCCTGCACTTTCCCTCTCTCGTGCATTCTCCCATCTTCACTCCAGCCAATCCTACAGGATCCCACCAGATCCGGCTGGTTGTTACCAACGGACCCTAAGTAGGTTAGACAGTCAAACCCTAACTAACCTGTTTATTGCCCAGGTGAGCTGATCCTTTCCCAACTGTTTAACCTGTTTAAAAACAAGTCATGGCCAACCAAATAACCCAACATGAACCCAACAAGGCCATTTATAACAAAACAAACCAACCCTTGAAGAAAGATATATTAGATGTCACTCACCTGATCTCGCCACCTTTGCATGACTCTAGGATGGAAGCTACACCAAACAAACCACCTGATAGAGGAAGAGGCCCATCACATGTCACATTGTGCTCTCCCTCACTAACTAGCTCCATTTCCGATCAAAACCTAGCCTTAAATACTCTTTGTGCTCGAAAGAAGGCAATGAAATGATGGCACCACTCTCAGAATTTTTGTCTAAGTAAGACGGCCACTATTGACACAACTCCACCTCTGGCAATGGATCAGAAGAGACAAGGGATAGCAGAAATGGAGGCAGAGACAAGGGTAGGGATCCAGAAGAGATGCTACCAAAGAGGAGCAAACCTTGAAATTCTTCGATGCCATGAAAGCAAGCATATGGGGAGGTTAAATAACATCATGAGCATAGAGATCAAATGACGTTTGTTAATTACCAAGCCTCTTGAGGTAAGTGCAGCCCAATGCATGACTGCACGAGGCTCTCGCCATTGCGACGTTTGGGGAGGGAGGAATGTACGCAGCCTTATCTCCACATATCACAAGATGGTTTCTGTATTTCGAACATGTGACCTCCAGGTCACAAAAGAGCAAACTTACGAGGTCCCTTGAGGCACAACAAGAAACAAGGATGAGAGATGTGGGTTCAAAGGTTAGAACCATGGAAAGTCATGGTTTCATGTTTCATCATATTATATCATGGACATAAGGAGTTTGTATGCTTTTCCATATATACCATCATCAACTACAAGCTACAAGGGTTTGTGTCCAAACCTAAAATCTACCCATTTAATTTACATGTTAGTCAGACCAACACATCTAGAACTTGAACCATGATTTAACCTGATGCAAGCCTGCCAAATAAGTCTCATATTTGCAGGCCACGTCACTGATGTCACTAGCAATTGCCATCCCACAAACTGTTATGATGCAAATATAGTGAACAGGTAATGTGCCCAAGAAAGAGAACACCTTTGTTCTAGACAAAGCATTATAACGACAACTGCAACATACACAAGTGAGTTATGCTACCTTTATCAAAGTAGATAAGGTTTAAGAAAACTGCAGTTCATAAGACCAATACTTATAATGAAGGAGACAAAGTCAAAAAAGGTTTTAGTCAAACTAGGAAAAATGGAAAGAATGATTACATCGCATGCGGATAGTCCTCTCTCTAAAAAACAAATAACAAACCAAAATGAAAAAAAGGTGAAAGCTTCCCCTGAAGGTATCCTATAAGGATAGAAAACCTAGAGCCTTCAAGTCTCCCCTCTCTCAGTCAACAAAAAGGACATTTATTACTCACCTACAAGTTGCATTATCAAAATATAGTCAAAGTTTCTAGGATTAGAGAATATAGGTTAATTTCAGCAAATTACTAAAAGTACAAATGCACGTATCACTACAAAGCATAGATTCCACTATACACTATTATACTCCATTCCAGTGAAGTGCGATTGGTATTCAAGGCTAGGGCCCAATTGTCTGTAAAAATTAATATTGTTCTGACTACTAAGAAAAGTCAAATATTGGGACAATCATAAAGAGTGCAGCTTGCGTGCAACATGCAATCATCAACATGTGACATGCGTACAATCTGTCGTAATAACAATTGTGGTTTCTATATAAAATCTCATCTGATCGCATAAAAATAACCCTCAGGACCATATAACATGCTACAACCCAAATAACAGATCTAAATCGAGAAACATACCTTGACAATGCTGGTTGAATATTTCCATGTCTTCTTTGTTTGCCAAGTAACCATATAATTGACGTTTACCACCTGGATAAAATAGCACCCGACGACGTTCCCAAGACTCCCTATCAGTTCCTTGCTCTGCAAAATGCTTGTGCAGACGTTCAGCCTCCAAGTAGCCCATTGCAGTAGCTTCAAAAATTAGAACACTCATACCACGATGCCCATGAGGACCATAGGAATGGCGTGCTTTTACTGCAGCGTAGGTGTTGAAATATTCAAGAAGCTCTTGGTTTCCCATGCCAATCCACTGCAGTTTTCATTAGATACAAAACCATGAATAAAAAGAAGAAGAAGAAGAAGAAGAACAGTAGTGCATAAAAGAAATGGATGCAAAATCAAATCATATGATGGCATGCAAGTATGCAACTTATACTCTAAGACTAAATTGCAGAATTAGGGTTGTCACGTGATGATGGTAACTTAATGAAAAGGAAGGATGAAAGGGCGTGAGATGATAATGTACATGGTGTTTTATGTTTCAACAAAACATACCAGGTGCTACCGCCCACTTTTTACTATTAATGATTCACCCCTCTTCCTTCAATCAGTTAAACATGACAGATGCTACAACAGTAACACAATTACAGGATCAATGATTCAGTTATGCAGCATGAAAAGTGATATTTGTCAGTCAATATATTTTAAGTGGGAACTATTAATGACATAAACAG
This sequence comes from Elaeis oleifera, assembly GCA_000441515.1. Lineage (NCBI taxonomy): Eukaryota > Viridiplantae > Streptophyta > Magnoliopsida > Arecales > Arecaceae > Elaeis > Elaeis oleifera. The sequence continues at coordinate 1,532,984 of KE504656.1, forward strand.
GAGAAAAAGATGCAAGCCAAAGAACAGGCATGATATGACACCAGAGTTAAAGACTTGCAAACATTATATCCAGTCTGTTGTTCTCACTTCACTGTCAATTCACAGCGGATAATAAAAAAAAAAACATAAGTAGAATGAGTTAAATATCACTATAAAGCCATTTATCTACACATCACTGTTAAGAAAGGGAACTCAGCTTATTTACTCCTCCCAGAAAATCTGGATTCTACTAATTTGCACATACCTTTAAAAGGTTATATGGGTGCAACTAGATCACTTTTACAGTTTTACCAGCACTAGATATTCTTTTAGGGCATAACATGATCAAAATCTTCCCCTTTAAGCAGAAGATGCTGATAAGACCAAAGTTTGTCTCAATACCAGACCCAAACCAATACCATCCTATTACAGTGTCACTACACAGTTTGGTATAGTACGACAGTATTGGTACAGTATATAGTATGGTACATCCTGTATCGGATGGTATAGGTGATACGGCAAACACTGATAAGCACTAATACAATAACAGATTGGAGAGAGAAGTTCTGTCAGTAGGAAGAACCTAAGGTATTTACATTTTCTCAGAAGGACTAGAACAAAAGAATGAAAGTTAGAAGTTAATTCTTTCTCATCGAAGATCAACAACATTGAGTTGACATAAATTTGACTTAAAAACAAGTTATCCTGTAGTTGTTTATTCCTCTAAATAAAGAGTTTGAAATAGTTCTTTGTTGAATCATCAGTAAAACTAAGAATTCATTTCAACGATGCAAACTTTAAACCACTTTTACACCACTAAATAATATCTTAAAAGTCTTTTGCATGCTCATTTCAACAATGCAAATTTTAAAATCCTGTTTTGCAACATCAAACAATATCTTAAAATCTTAATTGCACGTATAAGGCCACATTGCAACTGCTGGTCATTATTGTTAGAAATCAATTCTTAAAGATATTTCCTTCATTGTGTGTAAGCTTAGTCAAGATAGGTTAATTTGTAAATCTCTAACATTAGGATCAAATGTTTTAGCCACACACACAACTAGGAATCTAGACTTTGTTGTTGCAATTTCAGCTGAAGCAACATATTGTAAACTACCAAAGCCCAGGGTGCAACACCATTTAAAAATGATAATTACTACTGGAACTGATCCGCAACCTCATAACCTAAAAGCTCAAGCAAGACCCATAAATCTAATTTTCTATATCTTTACATAATTAATGATTCTAACCAATCCCTACCGATAATTTTAACTTGCTATAACCTATGCCCACCACATGCTCATGTTCAATTAGCTAAACAAACTGATATCGAGGAATTTGTCATGCTTGCAATAATCCAAACTCTGATATCTGATATTCATTTGACTCACTATTAATCTGGCCGCCAGCAGGCATGCTAATTAAGCCTAGATAAATTAATCTTAAACAGACAACAATCTTCATCGCAGGTAGATTTTTAATCATTAGTAACAATAAAATTCTAGCTTGAATAACAGATCCCAAACCCTAGTGATGTCAAGGATTTTACAACTAGTCAATAAGAAGATACCCATTCCAACTTGTTCCTCTCCCAGAGCTTGCTTCACAGATCCAAAAGTAATCCTTAAACACATTAACAAAATCAATCACCACAAGTGGAGGCATCTAGACCTTTCAAATCAACCCTAACAAAACACCCATTTTAATTATCCATTTTTTGTATAACACAATGAAGTAATAATGGTAACAGCTTTAGAATATCAATCAACCACCAATTTGATGATGGGGGCTAATGTTCTTACATCACCACCCCACTCAGGTTCCATGAAATTGTGAACCCTAACACATCAGAGAAATCGTAATTCCACTCACAGCTAGACAAATTTTATCACAAAACACTATATCATTCAAAGGTGACTATCACTGTAGGCATCCTCTTAAATAGACACAGGTAGTTCAGATATCAAACAACCCCCCCCCCCCCAAACAAAATAAAATAAAATAAAAAAATAAAATAAAAACAGGAGCATTAAAAAGGAACTCATGTAGAGATAGCATACAGTAATTAAATCCTCATCATTTTCCCATGTGTATCAATAATGCCAGCAAATATATAATTGGGATACCATTACATGAACCAAATTAGAATGTAACTATGCAAGAACTGCAGCATTAGGTTCATGCAAATTATGAGTATAATAAGAGTACCTCCCTTGAAAGACTTGCACATACTGTCTGACAACATCTAGAACTGAAAAAATGGACAAAATCTTATCCATATAGCATATAAAACAGATTATGAGTAAAACATGGAGCAAATAATACAAGCCTTAACTTGGCTAGATCGCCTACACCAACAAACTTCATATTACTGTTGTAGGAAATAGCTCAAGTATCTTTTTCCACAGTTCGATGGAGTAAGCAATACCATTAATAAAATCACACACATTGTTCCAAGCAGGTTCAACACTAAAAGAATGTCTTAACCAGAATTGCAAAATAATCCTTATTACAAAGACATGTAAAGATTAAAAAAAAATTAAAAGGAGAAACAAGCTTATATTTTATAAATATAAAACATCACGAATGGTACCACTTCAAAAGTTTTTCAGGATAGTCTAGGACAAAAAAGGCAGGCTAATGCATGAGGCTTCCCCTATTGCAAGGTCTGGCGAGGGTCAAACGTAACATCCTTACCCCCTAGTGACTGAAAGGATTGTTCCATGTTTTGAACCCATAACCTCCAACTCACAATGGTACAACCTTTATGTTGCGCCAAGGATCCCCATCCAGGATCATATCAGACAACAAAACAAAATTTCCAAAACATTGCACAGCACTATACAAGGAACAATGAAAGAGAAAACATCATGAACAGCAGCATTATAACAGTTATTCAGTATAATCACTAACAAGACAACAAAATTTTGCAACAGCTTAGCAAACCAGCACACAAGCAATGGATGTTGTACTGCATGCAGGCAGGCATGCTCATTAGAAAACAAAAGAAAACTGCAACAAATTTAAGTTTGTGAGTCCATCCAATGTATATAATGAGTGCATACTTCATTAAAGAAATACATCAAATCATTTCTGAACCCTAGATTTATGCTTGACTGAACTTTGCATATTTGGAACTTGTAATCAAATAACAAGCAGTGGTCCAGTAATCAGCAAAACAATCCTCCATAAATGATGGAATGATGAGAAAAGATGAAATGAAGCAACAGTACCTTTTCATTCTCATCTTTTTCAAGTAACGTATTCATAATAACAACCATTGGAGGCCATACTATCATATAATCAGTAGTAGTCTCGCGGAGACCCTTCCATTTGCCAAATGCTTCCCCAGCAGGTACTACTGATGTCCCTTTCCGACGAAGTTCTTCTTCCAGAAGTGCAGCAAAATCTCTGTGAAGCTTAACCCTAGTGGCTCCTTTGTTTTTGCATGAGTCATCAATGGTTGCAAACCTTTGTACCACTCAATGGCGCCGGGACCATTATGGCATGCTGGACAATGCCACTGTCTTGTTTGTTCATTTACCTCTTGGATTGACAGTTTATCCAAGTCTTCGAAAATCCCTTGAACCACCGATTCTTCTTTCGAGTCTCATGGCTCTTTGACTCTCATCAGAATCATAGTCATCACTGAAATCATCATCGGTATCTTCAACTAACTCATCATCATCTGAACCATCATCAACTTGTTGGGGTGCATTTTCTGTTTCAGAATCATATCTGCCAACAGTTCCATCCTGAAGAGCTTCTTCTTTCTTGGGTTGAGAGCCAGATGAACCACCTCTTGCAGCCCATTGCCAACCATGTTGCAGTGGTGGAGGTACAACTGGAGGTGGTGCCATGTACTGTGACTCCAACCCTATTTGATGGTTGTGGCTTTGAATTACCTCTGCCCACAGCCTACGAGAACCTCAGTGCCTTGGCCCCAACTATTTCCAGAAGTCCTTCCAGTTCCACCATTTGTCCCCCATCCTTGCCTTGGAAAACCCTCTGACCCACCCAAGTTTTGGGAGCACTATTTGAAGATCCCCATGGTTTGCACCTGCACCTGCACCTGCACCTGCACCAGCACCAGCTCGATTCTTGGACTTCCTTGCGACCTCCCATCCACCCTCTTGAGCATCCATGCTGATATCTGCCATGTCCCGGCTCAACTGATCAAATTTGGCTGCCTTTGCCATAAGTAGACTCTTCAATTCCTTTCCTTTGGTGATGGATTACCACCACCAGCAGCAGCAGCAGCAGCAGCAAAGGTCTTGCCTCCACCCTTTCTTGAATTCATTGAGTCAGAAATTGCAGTCAAGGTCCTGCAACATTGTTTTTGGTAAGGCCTCATGCACCTTCTACACCATTATTAGTCATGTCGCACGCCATCAGTTACAGCAGGAAAGTAAGTGACGTACCATACTTATAACATGGACCAAACTTGTTAACATATATCATGGCAAGAGAAACTAAAAATCTATTCCCACCTACTCAGAGGCCATGGTGTGCTTCCGAACTTTAATATGGAATGCAGATAAAGCAACTTGACACATGTAAAGGCAGATATTTTGATTCTTATTGCACAAATTTAGAATAATAATAAATCATTTAGGAGGAAATCTTTGTCCATGAATAACAGACTGAGTTGGAGATCTAACATCCCTGGGTAATAATTTTATTCCACTACACAGCTACATTATCAACCAGAAGTCTAAAGCTGAATGTTATCCTTATATAGTATGCCAAAAATCACCTTATTTCAACGAACAAGCAGACTAAAAATCAATCCACAGGCAAAGCATTAGCAGTAAATTTCACTCCTTCTGTGCAAGAACAAAAGGTACAAAGCAAACAAACAAACATATTCACAAGTGCTGAGACCTACTCCCCAGCTTGCAAATTTCATTCAAAAGAACAAGTGATCTAAACATTGCCACTACATTTGAAATCTAGATCTACTCATCATGCAAAATTGCATTCACAAAACCTAATCCCAACTAGATAAATAAAGTACCATAACCACAATCAGAAACCAAGCCAAAAGGGAAACAAGCACATAGATATAATTAATTTTGTAACATATAATTCAAAATTGAATACTTCTTATATATCTCAATTTAACTAAATCACTCTATTGAGCTAACAAGCGAAGATATCTGACAAACTCTTTATTTGACATGTTAAACAAATTAAATAAGTTTCAAAAGTAGTATCTCTTTCTCTTAGGGGGGGAATCAAAACCATTACAGATGCCAAATTTAGCCCATCCCAAGTTTTCGGATCTTGACCTGACAATGATCTAGACATGATATTTTCTTATTTGAAAGGAGGAAAAGAAAAGAAACACAAAGCAACATTTGAGTGATAGTATTGTCATATTCATACGATAAGGGTGAAGTTCACGGAAGAAAAGACTTTAACCTTCGTCCCCGAAACATGGAAAGAAAATAATATGCATAATGATAAAGGCAATGCAGCAAAGCAAAACAATTTCTCATAAACCTGGAGCTAAGGCATTCCCAGAATAAATGAAAGTTGACCAGGAAAAAATCGATAAACAACAACTAACACTATAAAACAGAACCAAATAACTGCACTACAAGCTAAGAAACTCATAAAATCATAGTATACTAGCAAGACAGAAAATATGCAATACTCTGTATACTACCAGAAATTTTATCCTCAGGAACCAGCAAAATTAGATAACTTATAGACAAAAATAAATCGATAGTGCCCATAAATCGACCAAACCGTAGTCATGGCGCTGGGTTGGTTGCTTAAAAAGCTAAAGCAAGAAACGAGAGAAATCAAAGAGTCCATTCTTAAAAAGAAATACACCAACATCTCATTTCATCTATACAGAGAGATAAAGAGAGCTCATGCAAACCTGATAACCAACCTGCACGAAACGACTAACGGAAGAAAGAGACCTCGAGACACAGAAGTGGAGAAAGCTGGGCAGCGTTCAGATTAGCAATATTTGCGCGAAAATAAAAGAAATTCAGATTGAATAGAGTAAAAGCGATTTCTTGAAAGAAGCGACAAAGATCTAAAATTTTAAAAAAAGAAAAAAGGAAATCCAACAGACGCAGAGATATAAATCTATCGGAGATACCAGAACCATCCTGTTTCCTAAAAACTTCTTGAAAATAGGAAAAAAAAAAAAAAAGGCCAAAAAATAGCGGGAAAAATCAATCAAAATGAAAAAGCGACGCCGAGAACTATCCACGTCCACTCACGCAGAGAAATCTTACATGGAAAGAAAATGCAAGAAAACCGATAAAAATTCCAGCGATTTCAGGAACCATCTAGCTACACAGAGCAGAAAATATCACCTCCGCTCGGATGAAAGCCGGAAAACCGCCGGAAACAGGAATTACCCGCCGGAAAATGCGTCACGGCCGACAGAAACCAACGCGCGGCGCCGATCGTCGGAATGCCGACCGATAAGACGAGAAAGCGCGGCCGAGTCTCACCGGAGAAAGAGAGAGATCGCCCCGCCGGATCCCCCTCGCCGGGGAGCGCGTCGACGATGGGCAGTTGCTTCCACTAGAAGGAGAACAAGAAAAAGTGTCAAAATGGACAGAACGGGGGTGGGGCCGTGGGGCGGAGATCCGGGCGCTTTTAAATGCAAGAAAGATGAGTCCGGACTCCAAATAAAATTAAACCGGGTTTATTCCAACGGACAAATCCGGGCGGATCGCTCGTACACCGTACCGGGGCCGAACTCCCATTTCCTAAACGATGTGAGTCCACGATTCGAAACGAGCTTGTATCGTTCATCTTGACCGTCCAATCGTCGGGTCACCCACCGATTCCACGGTCCAGATCTGGTGAACGTTGGAGGCGGAGAAGAACCCTCCGGTTTATCATATATCTACGCGTGTTTGGGATTTTCGCCGCCTTTTTCCCGGAAAAGAGAAGGAATTTGAAGTTGCGGTGAGAGGGGAGAGTGCGGGAGAGGACACTTCCGTGCTGACCCGGGTCAACCGAGTCAACACTAAAATCAACGGCTATGATTAGTGGACCCAGTGCGAGTAGATGGAGAGAGATTATGGGATGAATCAGAATTATTGGCTGATAATAAAATAATCTGGAAATATACTACATCGTGTGTCGTGGCTAGGATAGATGAACCAGGTCGTGTTTCCAATGTATACAATTATTTTTGAAGAAATTTTTGTTTGGATTTCCTAAGAGAACAACATCAAAGATAATGCATGATTTGAACAGACTAATTATTGCATTTTTATGATTCTTTATTTTTTTGTGTGTAACCATCTCCCTCTCTCTCTTCTCTTTTCTTTCTTTTTGACCATGCTTATTTAATTTTCACCAAAGTTATCTATTATATTTAAGGATTTTATGAGTTATAATATTTATGATGCCAATAAATGCAGATGTGGTGACATTCATGAGTTTTTCGTGATAATTAGCACTATAAAATTAAAATAATTTATGATTTTTATGTTTATTAAGAGCTATATAACTAAGTATTGTCATGTGTATAGATGCATGGATGTTAGAATCGCACTATGCATCTTAAAAAAATCTTTGCATCTTTTTTTTCGAGCATTAAAAATTATTTCTAACAAAATGAAAAAAAAAATTTTACTTCTTGTCATTTTGACATTCAAATCTTATGCACTACAACATATATAAAATATTCTTTTTCAATGAATATATTTTTTGTTGTGAATTAATTAATTAGTTATTTCTATCTTATCAATTAATTATGTAACTCATTTCCTTGAAACATTGTATTAAGCAGACATTTATAATTCCTTGGCAAACTCATTTTTAGTTTGTTCACATTTTTCTCCTTATGTTGTGATATTGGTGTGTGTGCAGGTTGTTTTCATGAAAATAAGAGAAAAACATCGTATATTCAACTACATTATTTCATAAACAATTAGTATATAATCCACATCATTTTTGCTTTCAAAAAAAATGATGTGATTTGTAAGACTGTTATGACTATTATTAAGCTCCTTTTTATATATCAAATAATATGATGGGTTTCTAAGAATATTGCACAAGCAATTTTGCATGGAACACAATCCTTTTTACTCTTCAATTTTAGATGAATTGCGGTAGTGTAGTTTATTATCACCCCTTTACAACAAGCATAATGTATCTAAAAAGCATCTAAAACTTTAAAACATCCTATATAATATTAGGTAACTCACGAAAACTCTATCTCTTATATGAAAAGTTGCAATAGATTTTTCGAGCACAATAAAATAAATACCTTTGCCAAACTAAAGCTTTATATTCTGCATGCAATAAAATAAATGTTTTATAAACTAAATTTATATTCTTTTTATATCTTCACTATCTACAACATTCATTTATCCATACATATTTAAGAAAAGAATATATTTCTTTCACAAAGAATTCAGTTAGACTTTATCAATTGATTAGCATAAATTATACCATAAGACATAAGTACTGTTCAAAAGAAAGCAAACCATCAATTTCTAATAATTTATTCTATCATTAACATAGATCTTCCTAATTATTATCACACCTTTGTGATATACAACAGATACACTAAAAGCCTTCGCACAAGAGAAATAAATAAATAAATTTAAAAGAAAATATTTTTCGATTGCATGGATTTTTAGATAAGTACTTCATGGCTGCAAATATAATTTTTATATAGGAAGGCTCACAAACATAGTTTAACATCATTGTAAACATGCTCGTTTTACTAGCTTGGCTCTTAAGAAAAGAATGTAAGAATCCAAAAACGATTTTCTACCTGAAAGTAATTGTTCATTTCTTTCTTTGGCAAGGTCCAAGTAATAGATTATGCATGATGCACATGGATGATAAATGTAGATATTTGAAGCGCCTCACGGACACATTCTAGAGTCCAAATTTTCGTTAAATATAGGAATAGATTAGTATCTTTTAACTATCCACAACATAAAATCTAGGAATATTTTTAATTCTCAATAAATTAATATTATTAAATTTAGAATTTAGAGCAATTAAGCATATGCATGGATCTTTCACGATGCAAAATTTACACCATAGAGTACTATGCTATAATGGATTGGATCCAGCAATTCTGATAATGACAATCACTTCCATGCCTCCAATGATATTAACTCAGCCCAATTTCATCTAGAATGCCTCTCCTCTTACTCTTTTCATTACCAACAGTTTCAAAAACTAATTAGATCATGTCCATCTCAATAAAGATCCGTATATTACTCTTGTTACCTCACCTCGCTGAGATAGACACGATCCAATCGGTTAACAAAACCATTGATAACAAAAAGAGGAAGAAAAGTACTGCTTGGACTCGAAAAGGAGGAGAGGAGAGGCATTGTGGATGAAACCATGTTAAGATGACATTGTTAGGAGCTTGGAAGTGATTGTTATTATCCGAGTTATTGGATTCAATTGGTTATACCTGGATCCAACCGGTTATAACACAATACTCTATCTGCAGTGCACATTCTGCACCATGGAAGATCCACTCCTGTTAAGCACTACTTATTTGCAAAATCTTATCTGGCAAAACCAATATCATGGGTAGATATAGTTAAAGGAGGTGATAATTAGATAAAAGACCCGTAAACTAGTTTACAGTGCTACGTTCTCAAGGACAAGGGATGCAAGCCCTGCAATTTAATTGAACTTTGTATTTGGATCTCTTCTTGACTCGCGGCCATGTTTAAATGTGGGCCTCCATTCCTCCCTATCTTCAATGAGCAATTCTTTGTGCACGGCACGTGGTGTAGAAACCCACGCACCGTGTGTAGTGATTCGCTCACGCATGGGTTTGGAGACATCGAACGAAAAAAAAAAAAAATTTTCGAGCCAATACGAGACGGAATTATCGTGCACGGTGCATGATTTTGTATCGTGCACTGCACATGGATTTTAGATTCTCTAAACTCAAATTTAAGATAATGGCACATATAAATTGAATTAAACTTTATATTTGGATCTTCTCTTAACTCCCGACCATGTTTAAGTGTGGGCCTCCATTCCCCCCTATCTTCAATGAGCAATTCTTTGTGCAACGCACGTGATGTAGAAATCCACGCACTATGTGCAGTGATTCGCTCACACGTGGGTTCGAAGACATCAACGGAAAAAAAAAAAAAAAATTTCGAACCAGCACGAGATGGAATTATCATGTACGATGCACGATTTTGTACCATGCACGGCGCATGGTGCATAAAAAATTTTGCATCTCCAATTGTATGCAGTTGTCTATCTTCTCCCCTAATTTATTTGTACATGACTTTCAAAATATTAAATAAAATTAAGACAAGGGTAGAATTAAAACCCAAGATGCTAATATCTTACATTTATTGACTTGCCAGTTGAGCTAGCTGGATCACAAGCGCCTATTGATTTTAGATTCTCTAAACTCCAATTTAAGACAATGGTATATATAAATTGAATTGAACTTTATATTTGGATCTCCTCTTAACTCCCGACCATGTTTAAGTGTGGGCCTCCATTCCCCCCTATCTTCAATGAGCAATTCTTTGTGCACCGCACGTGGTGTAGAAACCCATGTACCGTGTGTAGTGATTCGCTCATGCGTGAGTCCGGAGACATCGATGAAAATTTTTTTTTTTTCAAGCCAGCACGAGACGGAATTATCGTGCACAGTTTTGTACCATGCATGGTGCACAAAAAATTTTGCATCTCCAATTGTATGCAGTTGTCTATCTTCTCTCCTAATTTATTTGTATATGACTTCCAAAATATTAAATAAAATCAAGATAAAGGTAGAATTAAAACCCAAGACGCTAATATCTTACGTCTATTGACTTGCCAATTGAGCTCGCTGGATCACAAGCGCTTATTGATTTTAGATTCTCTAAACTCAAATTTAAGACAATGGCACATATAAATTGAATTGAACTTTATATTTGGATCTCCTCTTAACTCCCGACCATGTTTATATTGGGCCTCCATTCTCCCCTATCTTCAATGAGCAATTCTTTGTGCACCGCACGTGGTGTAGAAACCACGCATCGTGTGCAGTGATTCGCTCACGCGTGGGTCCGAAGACATCGACGGAAAAAAAAAAATTTTCGAGCCAGCACGCAAGACGGAATTATCGTGCACGGTGCACGATTTTGTACCGTGCACCGTGCATGGTGCACAAAAAATTTTGCATCTCCAATTGTATGCAGTTGTCTATCTTCTCCCCTAATTTATTTGTATATGATTTCCAAAATATTAATAAAATCAAAGCAAGGGTAGAATTAAACCCAAGACGCTGATATCTTACGTCTATTGACTTGCCAATTGAGCTAGCTGGAACACAAGCGCCTATTAATTTTAGATTTCTAAACTCAAATTTAAGACAATGGCACATATAAATTAATTAAACTTTATATTTGGATCTCCTCTCAACTTCCGACCATGTTTAAGTGTGGACCTTCATTCTCCCCTATCTTCAATGAGCAATTCTTTGTGCACCATACGTGGTGTAGAAACCCATGCACTATGTGCAGTGATTCGCTTATGTGTGGGTCCGGAGACATCGATGGAAAAAAAAATTTTTTTCTAGCCAGCACAAGACGGAATTATTGTGCACGGTGCACGATTTTGTACCATGCACCACGCATGGTGCACAAAAAATTTGCATCTCCAATTGTATGCAGTTATCTATCTTCTCCCTTAATTTATTTGTACATGACTTTCAAAATATTAAATAAAATCAAGGCAAGGGTAGAATTAAACCCAAGGTGCTAATATCTTATGTCTATTGACTTGCCAATCGAGCTAGCTGGATCACAAGCGCCTATTGTTTTTAGATTTTCTAAACTCAAATTTAAGACAATGGCACATATAAATTGAATCTCATCCTTACTTGAAAATAATAATATCAGTTCTCTCTCCAAGATAGATAAATTCAGGTGGCTGTATATGCCTTTGCTAAACTTGAATAATTGCCTGATGCTTTCAAAAAAAAAATCATAATTCATAAAGAAGAATATTTAGATCCACAGCTATCATGTTCAATGAAGGTCGTTTATGTGACAAAAGCACAGTTTTTTCAATGAAGATTGATTTAGATAACCATTGGTAATCATGAGACAATAGGACAGTTTTTTCAGGTGCACAGGAGAGAAAAGGAGGAAAAATTGCAGACCCATGGTACAAATCTGTTAATAACCTTTTGTTTCTCTTTCCTTTTCTTTCTTTCTTTCTTTATTTCTTTCTTAAAAAAA
>KE504656.1:1556661-1586614 GCA_000441515.1 Elaeis oleifera
CCTTGCAGATGCTCGTTTCCAACGACCAGACGACGAGGAGATTGGCCGCAACAGAAAAAAAACTTCATATATTATTGTAGCTCCTATCGCATCACTATAGCATTGTTGTCACCATTATCATCACCATTTATACCATATTACAACTGCTTCCGCCAACGATACTTTCATTGTCTCGGTCTCTACATGCTATTATTACTTTCACAACCATTAAAATATATATATATATATATATATATATCTCTAAAATAATTAACTATATCAATTATATTTATTAAAAAATAAATAAATAAATTTTAAAAAATAAAAAAAATATATATATATATATTTTTTTGGGACCCAAATCTGATCTGGCCACAACTCATCCTACAACTGACTGATCCAGAATGCACCCAACCTTTGTACTCTGGCTGACATGTGAAAGCCATGAAATTGGGACACGTTTTCAGTTAAAATTTATGGTCTTCAAATGTTTTGAAAGGTGTGTGTATTGAGGCACCTTCTACTCCTAAACGTTGAAAAGGTGGATAAAAATTTGACGTCTGATGATAAGGATATGTCTATGACTATCAGCCAGAAGAATCGCATGGATTAGCCGCCAAAAGAACTACAAGCATGGTGAGTACTTTTAACAGCAGCATTTGTGGACTCCTCCATCAGACGCCATTCTTGCTAAAGAGAAATTAATTAATTAAGATCCGCAACCATGTATTTGGCATCAAAGTTCTCATCTTGAACAATTATTATATGCATCTGAGCTCCATATTTATTCTCAGTCATGCGGCTTCTCAAGTGGGAAGGTAGGTTGAACACCGCATTAATCGACGACATAAAATATTGGTTGAAGGGTTGTGTTTAATTAAGGGCATTATAGGTGGTATTTTGGCATCGACATGAAAATTTTCATTTACACTGCTGCATGCAAGATGGGAGAATGCTTGTTAGATTTGGGCACAAGTTCACTGACATGGAAATTTAATAGAGAGGATGGAGAATTTTGCTTGCCCAAGGAAAAGCCATCTTATATATGTTAAAACATTTAAAATATTGTGAAGTATACACTTCCTCAAAGAAATTATTGATGTGTTTAAATTAATCATAGATCTCATAAGTATTGCACCAACAAAACTCTGGTCCTAAATTTACAATCTATTTAGATCCAGCTAAGGGAAAAAAGAGATTTTTTGTAATGTACATTGCTGAACATTTCGTGTCACTTTTTAACTCTTTCTTGCAGAGTCTATTTAATCATTTTAGTTGACTAAGCATTTCGAGAAGGTAAATATTATATGATAACCATCATGTCTTATCAAAAAAATTATTGCAAACTATGTAAATCTTTCCTCCCTTTAACGTCTAATCCAAATTATTCTTGCAAACCATGTAATTAAATCACTACTTTTCACCATACACCATTCCTGGTGCAAGATTCTCTATCAGTGGTGCTTTTCTCAAGTGCTCAACTTAGAAGAATATAATCTTCAGAGAAGGAAGAAAAAACTAGAAGTAATGCGTCACCCTCAGCAACCCTCTCGCTTTCATGCTCCTTTTGACTCGATTCCAAATCTTTATCCATGAATCCAAGGACTTTGCTATATCCTTGTGCGTCTGGTGCGACCTTTATTTGTCTCCCATTTTGCTGCACAACTGCTACGTTACTTATCAGCTCTTCTATCCTCTCTTTTTTCCTTTCCATCTAGCTCAAGTGTCTTGAGCCCTTCTTTTCGCCCCACATATCCTAATTTATCAAGCTTTAATGTTGGTAAGCTTCTTGAGAAACTTGAGAAATTTTTATGATTTTTTTCTTTTCTTTTTTGTCTTTGAGTAAGAGGAGATGATTCCCACATGTTCTACCATGTATATATCTGTCCCTTACTCCAAACCGTAGTCGAATCCTTGCTCCCTTGCCTAGGTGGCAAGAGCTGATCCATGTGAGCAACTAACCTTTGGATGGTACATGAAGTTAAGGTATCACTATATTGATAATATTAATCTATAACTAATATCTAAATCAATCGATGATTTAGAAAAAATATCAGATTTAGTATGGACTATTTTGACCACTATAAATAAAGTGGAACAAATTTAGTAACAAAACCACCACAAACTTGGCCATATACTATTCGATTGAGATAATCTTTTATTTTACGAATTAGATTATTTTTCAAACTCTACGACGTGACTGAGCAATCATGTCTCATCAATTTCAATATTTGTCTCTAAAAAATGAATCCATTAAATTAAATTTTTTTTAGAAAAATATTTGACTAGACATATTTTTAATCTAAAAAGAATTAGGTGGTATATTTAAATAAAAATTGAAATAAAAGTCAAGATCTATATCCATGATTTATTTCCTATGAAATTTTAGTTTTTCATATTTAATTTTACTTGTCATGTCTATTTTGAAAAAATTAAGTCCTATTTAAAGTGAAAAAAATTGAATCAAATTATGCAAGAGTAGACATTGCTAGTATAAATAAAATTATTATCCCAATTTATTATTCATCAATAAAAAATTTATATTTATTTTATTAAATTTATTTATATATATATTTTTTTCTTTTTAAAAAGAAAGTTGAGTAAGTTGAGAGAATTCTTGCTCCTCGAAGGTAAGGTCTACGAAAATCACTGCTAATTTTAGCAAAAAGAGAATATAAGGAAACTCTGTAAATATCAAGTTATTTAATTGTCTTAATTAATATATAAGAACAAGGTATTGACATTCTCGTTGATGCAGTATAATGAAAATAAAGCACTATTTTAGGGGTCTATATGATTGTTATTCTTGTATAATTCATTTAAAGTAGGAGATGGAAAACTGAAAAATCCTTTCAGGGTGCATTGGCATCTTATTCATTGATATCTCAATATGGATCCCTGATCAAGAGAATTGGTATTTTAGCTGAGATGAAATTTTATTTGAAAACTTGCACAAGTGAAAGCGAAAATGCATCAAAATAAGAACAAAATCAAACTATCCACATTGCGGAAAGTTAAAATGATATCAAGTTATAATAACCAAGTAAAAATATTTCGCAAAGTTAACATAATTTTTGTATTATTTATGACATGCATCAACATCAATCTATCCAAGCTTTTCACAATCAAATAATTTGGATTATTTGATGTATACAACATATAAATCAGCACTAATCAACTCTGTACATCATGTTACTAGGAATACTTGCTCGTCCTTTATTTCATTTTTGTACCATATTTGGGATTAATAGCAATATTTATTATTATTTCTGAAAATGATAGTTTTTTTTAATATATATAATGAGGAATTCCCAAAAGTTTTATTGCTTCGTAGAAAGGATGGAAACCACGAAAAGCTTGCTTATGTCAGTACAGCCACAAGGAATCAGAATCAAATCAATGCTCGGTGACCAAAAATCAAATCACGACCGTCCATTTATGGAATGCCAACACCTTTAGCTAATACTAACCGTATGATTCACCCTCAACGGCGGATATCAGTGTTCCCGTGAGGCAATTGGAATCTGGGATCCCAAAAGTACCGGAGTTCGTACTTTGAAAAAAAAAAAAAAAAGAAGCAAGTGGAGTACATGGACTTGCGCGCAACGGTGTACCCAAGGTGGGTTCCACTTGCGAACACTGGTCCCGCAGAACGTGGACTGTCCCCTCACATGTCTCCTCCTCGTAATTGCCGTCCGATCTCCATCCAACGCCGAAAATTGATTGGTCGTCCGCACTCTAGGTGTACGCGCACCAGCAGGATAAGTGGAGAATTATTTTTACTAATAATTCCTGTCGGTGATGGAGACGTGCACGGATCTCAAAGCAAATGGGAAGATGTGGTGCAGGGTCTTCTTTGAAGTGGCTGCCGATTTAGTCAAAGATCCCTGGACATTTAGACAGCGTACCGAGCCCGTACACTTCTCGCCCATCTCAATAAATAAATAAATAAATAAAATATTATTTTGAGATATAAATATAAAGAGGGATTATATCCGTACAGGCGATCTATACCGCAACCACTTATTTTATAGTGATACATCAAAATAAATATTCATAAATAAAAATATTAAATAAATAGCTACGATTGATGATATACATAAATATACGATGCATGTTGTACATAATATAATTTATTTAATTTGAAGGCTAAAACACATAAGCATCCTCACTTCTAAAGAAATTTTTTTCTACATTTCAAATCCATAATATCCGGATCATAATACGGCAATCTTATAGTTACATAAAAAATTATTCTCTAAATAATAAAAATAATAAAATAATTGAATAATATTTTTGACTAAATTTACCATATGCAATATTTTTACTTTAAGGTTGAACTAAGTTAATCCCAAACTTAATGAAGGACCATCCAAAAGTTTTTTTTGAGGTAAAAATCTGAATGCAGCCATCTGTCCTATAAAATATATGTGATAAGTCCTAATGGGTTATAAACTATTCTGTAATATACGAATAACTTCTTATTTATAAATTGGCCTCGCCAAATCAATTGCAAATTAGAGAGGATTTGGACATAGTATTTATCACTATAATCTTCTTTCTAATTAAAAATTTATCATATTATTTATATAAATTATAAAATTTAGTTTGCTTTTTTTTTTTTTTTTTTTTTTGGTGGGGTCCGGGGGTTAAAAATGAATGAAGCAGGAGGGGAGTAGATATAGAATGTGTGAATAATCTAGCTGCTAATGCTGCTATGATTTTTAAATTCATATCCTATCTATTCCTAATAATGTACACATTTTATTTTAGTAAAGTTGAAATTTGGCAGCCTTGGGTGGCTACATGCAAAGATTATGATGTCACCTAGATGTTATAACAGTCCTTCGAGTAGACTCAAACTTTGCAACCTTTCTTGGAGAGCAAATACTTGGTAGATCCATCTACAATATAATATAAATATTTTTAAATCATGTATAAAGAATATCTTCATAGGTATGGCTAAAGGTGTTACGAATCTTAGGATGTCCAAAAATTGCCATTCAATGCGCAGAACCAACCACATGTGCTGAATATTTTTTGTCCAGCCAGCAATTCTTACATGAAAATGTAACATGTGCAGCAAACGTACAAAAATTATGATTCCGTGTTGGACTAAAAACTCTGCAAATTTTGTGAATTCTGTTTCACAATGATAGACAGATCCGATATAGAAGAATTAAAAACGATGTTGCTATGAATGGTATGTAAAGTTTTTTTTTTTTTCTTAAAAAAAAAAGCTTTGTGAGCGTGAGAATAAAATGCTAGCGGCTACTCAGAGAAACTTGTCTCAGGGCCCTACATTACTCAATTTTTGACCATCATGCTTCATGGAGCCATTTTTGGTTCCACCCTACTTTGTTAACATCCAATGTTGAACCTCCCGGCAGACAAGTGAGGCACACATGAAACATGATCTGTGGTAATTATTGCAACACGTACTTTTGTCATTTAAACTTCTTCACTCTTTCTAACATATGTCTAAGGATCAGTGGTAACTAAAATTATTACTTTTTTTCTTTTTTTTGGCATCACACATAACCCTCCCCTTCCTCATTTCCAACCCATGACAGGAACAATTTAATATATCTCATTGCAAACAGCAAAAGTGGCAATGGCAAGGGAGGGCATACTTGGGATTCCACCCAAGACCTGAGTCCATTCTGGAAAAGAACATAGAAACCCTTAAGATAGGTTCTGACCTAAAGAAGATTCAAGAGTCTCTTTTTAATCTATTGGTAATCTCTGAGTGCTAATAAGAGTTTTTTTTTTGTTCTCTTTTTTCTGTAAAATCTTATTTTGCACAGCTGGCTCCAACCTCCACTTTGACCACAAAGCTGACAGCATCTGTGGAGTGCGAGAGCAACATGGGCTCTGAAACGATGGGCCCCACACCACTGCAGAGAGCCAGCTTAAAACTCCAACCAAGGCTCGGCTCTCACCCTTCTCGGCTCAGCCGAAGAAAGAGTGCCAGCTTCTCTTTTTCGGGTGAAGCAGAACACTTTTCATACCGTAGCTCTTGGAAGCTCCGGATTCTCTCACCATCCTCCTAAGCCTAGATCAACTAGAAATAGTAACTACCAGTGTCTGAACTGGAAGGCAATCTAAGGCCTTGTTTTGCTGCAGTGTTCAGGGAATGATACCTCAAAATCATTGCCATATGCATGCACCAACCATATGTTTTCTCTTGATGCTTTGTTTATTTAAGTTTATTCCAATATATGCAGTAAGAGGTGTGAAAAAATGGCTAACCCAAGTGCTGTTGCCAATAGAACAAACTAGAGAATTTGGTGATAAAATAAATCAAGCTGCCCAAGGGTGGTATGAGATATGAACTTGGCTTGGTAGATGAATCTCTAGAGCTCATAATAGAAGTCTAAATCTAAACAGTCCTTGGAGACAAGATTACACCATGCTGGTATTTTGGTACACTCATGACTCACCAAACGTGTGAGGCTAAGATCTTGGTTGAATCAGTTCCTTGCAATGCACACCAAGGCTGATTGCTACACAAGCAACTAGAAGTACATGCAGAATATTTTGGCGAGGTAGAAACGGTGCAATGGATAGACTGATCCATGGTGTGTTTATACTACTGCTCCTTCTGTGAAATAATGTGATTTGCGGAAACTTTTGGAACTCCATTCCATCGCCATCATGCGAAGTACGTCCTTGAGTATGTGCATGCCCCGCATGCCAAGATCTAGATCTTGAAATAGAATTTTTAATGTCCAAAATTCCTCTCACTGACAAGACTCAAAAGCCCTCTTCTTTTTAATGCTTAATTTAGTATAGCAAATGAAAGAATTGAGTCCATTGCCAATCAAATTTGTCCGAAAAATTACAATGGAATGAGCAATATCAACAGAGTTGGAGGCATGGCTTCCTTCATATCTTTCTATGCATGTGGGGAGTTGAAACCACAACACAAGAAGCAGCTTTTTTGGTTTCTTTGATTAGACATCTAATATCAGACAACTAAATGCAAAGTTATTCCATGGACCCATCGGTCTCCGCCCTCGCATAAAACCAACCATACCATCAGTTGGACAACACAGATGTGTCAGAAAACATAATCTAACATAATTGTGACCATTTTGCATCACTCCAAAATATTAAGACTTGGGGAAAGATTTCCAGGGTAAAAGTAAGGATGGAAAAATAAGAAACAGAATCAAATTTCCAACCTGCCCATACCAAAGAACAACCTAATCATCAGAGTTTATACATCGAAGCATGAGTAATTAAATGACCACTAAAACGGATAAATATTGTTATTTACATAGGAAGGCCACAAAGTGATGAGGGTGCATTCAGCATAAGGAATAAACAACTCACAATATATATATATATATATATATATATATATAGAAATGGAAAAACATCACCAACCCAACCACCTTTATGCAGTGTCATCCAAATAATAAACAACTGGAAACATAGACTTCGAGATCACGTTAATGTCTGACTCCAACCTGGACATGACGAATATGATTTGAACCATGAACGACATCTCCATAAGGCCAAGTTACAACACAACAAACCTGAGTTGCCTTGAAGGAATAAACACCAGCATCTAACCATGCCAACATATTGGTTGAATTTTAAGCTACTGATTTGTTTAATTACATTCAAAGCAATGTTTATGAACTCTAGAGTATATCCAACCCATACGTCAAGATACTGTTCATAGTGCGCATAGGACTGCAACATCAAATGGTCGGTGTTGGCGGCCTTATCATTCATCCAGCTTGGCCATAAAATTTTGCCATGTGGCAGAGATGACCAACCCAAGATGGGGGGCTAACTTATATCCAACAGCGAAGGAACTGAACCGTTTTTAAACTGGCCATGCCATGGCACCTACTGCGATATGAATCTTCAAGCTCAATTGGTCTTCTTGTTGTCATCAGTCCTGGCATCACCATCCTGAGCTGCCGTCACATCATTGGCAACCAAGCTTTGATTGCTCTGGTCTTCATCTTCACCTCCAAAGCCGAACTCATTAACACGTTTCCTATCTACTGGATATATCCATCTCTGGTACAAATATATTAAGAAAATAACATCTGCAACCCACAGAATAAATTAAGAGAGTAAGAAAATTAAGTCGAATATATTTATCAGGAGAAAGAATTTTTAAAAATGGCATCTCAGAGATTGTTTAAGGCGACAGATCCCCACTAAAACCAAAGTTGGGAAACCTGCCCAAAAAGTCGAGGGTGGAGTAGGAAGAGATGCAAACTGGAACAGTAGATACTCTAGATCCAAAATTTGATGTTGCAGTAACACTCTAAATCAGAGTTATCAGAAAATTGTAATTAAACAGTTCTTGTGCAGGATTAAATATACAATCTTATAGCACACATACCATCTCGGAAAACAGATAAACGATGCAGCATTGGCATTTTGATGACAAACGCGAAGAGGTCATCAATGATAGTGTTGAGAAATTTGTAGGTCATCTGTCTCCAGGGTAAATGAGCTACAGACTTAAGTTTGTAATTTATGAAAAGCTGTGGGCACATCATGATAAAACCTGCAGACAAAACAGAAAAAGGAATTAATTATACAAGAGACAAATTGCCAATCAATGAGCTCAATGGTAAATAATAGATCTCCAAAGAGAAAATTGTTTGAAGTACTCCAAATACTGAAAGTATTAAAACATTGAAACTGAATTATAATCCAAGTATGCTCAAAATTTTTAGTTATGGATTAAAACAACTCCCTTCCAGCATTGTTATCAAGTAAGGATCATATCTGAGTTGTAGTCATAGAGAACTTAACAAAGAAGATGAATAAGAGAACTATATCGAAAAGTTTACGGAGACAATAACTGGTTGAGACATAGAATGCCTGGGCTTAACAAGATTTCAAACATGGTATAAACTAGGCTGATATATGACAAGTGATTAGAACTGTACATTGTGATCATTTAAATAAGAAAATCGACATGGTTTACATTTACAACCAATCACAGCTTATATGCTTGCTATAAGACCTCAATATTGTCCTAGAATGAGAGATCTTACTATGGTTCATTATCCCACTGTAAACATTTCCCCTTTCTAAACTTTGTTATTTCCTTTTGGTTTTTCAGTTTTTGACTATTTCCTCCTCCTTATTCTGCTATATCTTTCAAAAAATATATTTTCCATTTTCTTTTCCTAGATATCTTCCATCAGATAAATTATATTTTTGATTTTCTTCTAATATCTCTAATTGGTCTTCCTTAATGGAAAATAAAATGGGAGGAAAATATCCCTGCTTTTAAAGCATTATTTCCATTATTATATTCAATATGTCCCTTAAATTTGTATGTCTTTTTACATTTTAAGTCACAACAAGCTTATACCAAGGATTAGGAGTAAGCCTATACCTTTTACGGTAATGACAAACAAAATACTCATATTAGAAAAGGCTTTATACACCAGATAGCTGATATGGGGTATTGTACCCATAGGGAACCAGTACCCTGCCACAACCCCAAATACCAAGAATAGGTAACCAAAGATGTACCATACTGACAGGTGGTACAAGGTTGCACCAGCTGGTTACTGGTATAGTTACAAATCCAATAACTCAAACTTAATTCAGATAAATGTAACATCGCGTTTGTTATTTGAGGATAATATTGTGTTAATTGATGAGAAAGGACAAAACTAAATGAACAAGATCATAAATGAGAAGGCAAAGAGCAATGGTTTTAAGAATCATTCCTCAGAAAATATAGTAGATCTCTCTCAAGTACCAAGTAGCAAGCATAAGCATCAAGGCAAGCCCCTCTCTTCCCTAAACCGGCCTTGACCAGAAATTAAATACTAATTTTCTATAAGGTCGACTTTAATCAGATAGCTGGTCAGAATATTTGCCCAACCATTCCATGGAACCCTCACTTAGAGCCATGCAAGGGAGGTCTATCATGTAAGAGAGATAAGATAATTCTAGGTAAGAGCTTGTGTTGATAGAGAATTAGACTTTGATAGAAGTGGACGGAGAAGGATTAGTTGTGGCACTTTGAAGGGCTGGAAGCAGGTTTGTTGTATATAGTTACGGATCACGAGACATACCTATTTATCATCTCCGTTGCACTTATGTAAAATACTTGTAATGCATGGAACAAGCTTTGGTTTATTCTCCTTCACTGGCTACAAACCAACCCTCTTAACATGTGAATCATAAAGATTTGTTTAACAAAACAATGGCAATTTTACAATCAAAGAAATTATTCTCCAATTACATTAGATATGCTCATTGCTTTACATACTTCATTTTAAATAATAACAATTTTACTTGCATTATTTTTGTGCTATATGTGCTGTATAATATCCTTTACCAATTCTAAAATAACACGTCTTTCACAGTTAAGCATATAGTACTATTTAATTGGCTTCTCCAACACTTGCAGACTCAATAATTTCTCTTTTCAATTTCTTTGATAGATTAAAACTAGCCTGGATCAAGACAGTGGCTTCTGTTTTCCTACAACCTCACTTTTTTTGAATGATAGCACATTCTCCAATCTCATACTTCATATGTTTATTGTGCCTCCAACTTACAACAAGAAAAATTCTTGATGGAATATATGAAGGTGGTGTTAAAAATCAAAATATATATCTTAGAACATAATTATTTTATGATCTTGATTTGCCTATACAAAAAATGGGAAGATGAGAACATGGCCAAAAAATATTTGACATTCACATTTGCCACATATTTGGCACATGCTAGTAAGAAAGATACTTGTGAATCAGGCATATACAAGTAAGAAAAGACCAAATGAGATACAAGGCCCCAAAATTTGATTGGTCAACATATTTGGCACATGCACATTGAAGTGGAAAAAAGTTCAAAATGTGACACAGATGACAAGAATGATGTAGATTTGTAATAGAATTACAACAGACAAAAGTTGGAAACATGTTAACTAACAGAGGACAAAATTTTATGAAGGATTTCATGGTTACAGATGGATCAATAAAAGAAACACAGGTGATGCTTAAGGTTCTGAAAAATGGAGTGGGCAACTCAAGAAATTATGGATAGTCATACATGAGCACAGGCATGCTCAGGTTCAAGAAGATATAGAAAAGATGTAGCCAACCCCAAATAGATAGTACAACTTTCAAAAGTATATAATGCACTCCAAAATAATAAGCAAATATACAAGTTATATTAACATTATGAATTAATGTTTTTTTTTTTGATGGAAACATAATGAGTAATGTCAAAACTGGAAAGTAGAGACATTGACACACTACCAACTTAATGTCATTTTCATCTATATATTAACCAAGATGATAGGCCATATACGACAATGTGAAATAGAAATGGTGCTCTTAGGAAAATGATCTACATGTCTAATACTGACAAAACCAGGCTGCTAAGCAAAATGCTTTCTTTAGGAAATTCGTGTCTCATACCGATGATGGAAATTTATGTCATCATCAACAAACCGCCGTAACATAGGTGCTAGAACATTCTCATGCCATACATCCACTGCACTAGTTTCTTACTTGCATAGAAGGGGGAAAACACTTACCAAACATGTAGACGCAGCTGGTGAGAGAAGAGAGTATCCAAGAATACCAGCTTTTATGCTGCTCGTATATGAGAGAATAGACAGAGGAGCAAGCCACAAGAAAAAAAGAACATATGATAGATACTTCATTGCAAGATCATCATACTCCTTAGTTTTGTTCTTTGTATATGATTCACGGTCTCGAAATTTCAACATTGGAATCCTTCTGCTTCTGTCAATCTGATGTAAAGTTTAATGAAATTAAAATGAAATCTCATGCACAAGCATTAGTCTTAGAAAAGAGCTGAAAGTTTGGCTGAGTTGGATGTTAAGAAGGTCTGAAACCAGAAGGATCTAGAAACTAGTACATCAAACATTCAAAAAGCGGACCAAAAAATATCAAACTTTGAAGAAAAAGGCAGCAGCAATCAGTAAGATAAAGGACTGAGGAAAAATATCTAAAACTACTAGTCAAAAAATGTCAAAGTAAATCAGAAAATAATGATGTTAACAAACTATATAAATAAGAAAAAAATATTTAAAAAATATTTGCTATGTATCACTGACAGGCATCCTGATCAACAAATTCTTCCCCATGGTCCCAGGACAATATAGTGGATCAAATATCAAAAAAATTATTGGAGAACTGATAACTTGGCCAAGTTGTCTCAATTTGGCACTTTACCGAATATTTTGCACCAAGTACACATTTACTTAATCTTTAAAAGAATTGGAATTTTTATGTAATTCAACCAAATTGAACTTATAGACTGAATGAGTTTCAAAATGAAAATCGATTTTCGAGTTACTTGAATATTGATAAAGCCGAACAGAGAGTAAGGTTACAAAGTTCCTTTAAAATCTCAAAGTCAACTTTAGATTTGCCTTTCTTCAACATAACATATACAGAACTTACTTCAATATGCATCGCTTTCCCAATTTTCCAAAACTCGATGCAGACACCAATTCCAGAACTAGCCAGAATCATCCATGAGGTATCATTATCAAGGAGGTAAAGGAAACAATCAGCTGGCAGATAAAGCTCACCACCACTGATTTTGCAGATAATCCTTCCATAGACTTGTTTTATTCCAAAACTGAATATCTGCAAAGAACAAATATAATGAGCAATGCTGCATTCAAACATGCTAATATTTAAGGATAACTTAAGTCTAAACTGAATAGTTATCTTAATGTACCATTCTTGAAAGCCAAGAAATCAAACACAGAATGTAGTACAGATACAACCATCGTTACCACCAGCAGGTATGGATTTCCTTCCAAGAACACCCTCTATGGAAAAGGTAAAAAAAAACAAAGAGTGAAGTTAACATCAGCAATCGAACACCTAAGTAGACGTACCCACCAAAAAAAGAAAACGAGTAGATCATACAAAAATATATAGATATTAAAAGAGCAAACACAGAGTTCTAGAATTAAAAGAAAACAGATAGTCAACAGGTATTAAAAGAGCAGGATGGAATGTGCTGCAAAATAGTTGTGACTTCAGGAAAATGAACATACACTAATCAAATAAATAATTTTAATCAAATGGAATATTAAGAAAAGATATTAACAAACCTATGGGCAATGAATATCAACCAATAAAATTTTCCAAATTCATATTTGCCTTATGTCTATACTTGCCTTATTACTCTGTACAAGCTAAACCTGCAATCTCTGTTTTTCCCACCCAGCTTAGACAGCAGTAGTTCTAGAATTTGTGCTAGGAACATAATCTGGGATATTATTTGAGCGATTCATGTACCATATTCGTCATCGATCATTTGCTATATAAGCCTCATAATCATCAACAACCAACTGATCCAAGTAAACTATAGCTAGGAAGAAACTTGGTTAAGAATATACTGCAGTATGAGAACGGAGAAAAAAGGTGAAGGGACCTTAGTTTTACAGATGCATACAACAGAATTTGATAGTCTCAAAGATGATCTTGTTTCGTTTTGCAAGATAAAGCTCCTTATCAATGCAAATATGGGGTATCAGAAATTCTTACAGTCAATCAGTTTAGTGCATGGTACATCAATTGCTCAACCAACTACCAGGCAGGGAAAGTAAAATAGGAAAAAAGGCTATGAAGTCATTGCAATTTTGAATGACTAAACATTCTCCCAAAATAAACAATTGCAGGATCAATCTATCTTTAGATCCACATTTAAAATTTAAATATCACAAAAGTTTGGCTTTTTAATTTGCAATTTCAATGTCATAAACTTTTACCTTGAGTTGATCAGCCTCGCCTTCAAGCATACTTCCATAATTACGGTGAATCTGGAATGACTGCTCAATCTGTAAAACAACTGCCACTTAGTCATGCTAATTGGACCCAATTCCAGATTAAGGGGCAACTCCTTCGCAGTATCATTGAGTGGTATCAGTTTATCCCTCAACAGCCAGAATTCATTGAAGAAGATTGTGGGTAGTAGTTCCCAGTAGAAGGTTCTATATTCAGATCTGCGAAACCCATGTCAAGGAATAGAATTTTACCATTCATGATATATGTGCATCTGTTGGCCTCCATTTTAATTCATTTTATAACTTCTTTCAGTCAAAGGACATTTCCACAAATTCATCTTTCAGAAAACATAAGGAATAACTTTATTTAGGAAAAAAAAAAAAAGATATTAGAATTGCAGCAATTACCAGGGATTGAACTAATGGTGACATTCAAAATTGTTCTACTAGAAGGTTATTGCTTGATGATATGATTGTGAAATGATTGTGCTATGCAGACTTTCTAATTAACAACTGAGTAAAGCTTTAGACAGAGCGAGAAAACTTTAGGCTCATCTAATAATTTCAATTTCAAAAAGCACAAGTTAATTCATAACAAAAATGAAAATTGAAATAAGATTCACTTTTATCTGCATTTATTCAATTATGTACATATACACCAGATTGTATGTAGTAGAAACTAGAGAGGCTAGTAGTGGCAGATCTGTGACAGAACCTCAATCATGATGTGCACCTTCTAGTAAACAAAGGCAGCAGGAAAGGATTCTGTTTAAACCATGAAAAACTGCAGTTGGGATATGTTTGGAAACTATGTTGTTAGTGATGATAATAACTCTCGGAGTTTAATTTGAATAATACAAATAACTTTAATGTCCAGATAAAATGAAAAACCGGATAATAAGAAAAAATTTCTCCATGCTATTACTACCAAACCATAGTCAACATAGTGTAGAGAAATGCTCAGAAGGTATCCAATTAATTAAACAAAATGTAAGTATCTGGATACAGCCAATAATGTTTGGAGGAATGTTGTTATGAGGGTATCTGCAATCGAAGGAGAGAAATAAAGAAATTAGCTGACCTCACAAATAAGGAAAATCTCACAACAATGAGAGGAAAAAAGAAATAGATTCAAGATATCAGATGTCCATCAAGAACATCAGAATTTAAGATAATGCAAGAGCAATGATTTATGCATCATGTTGCAAATCAAACACTCATGAATCAAAACCTTTTTAAGAAAAGAAATATAAAAAAACAGAACAAATGGTGTGCATTATTTTATGCTGTGACTTCAGATCAAATTAAATGTTTTTACATCACTCTTGAACAGATTCTTATTTGCTGATATGATTTATATAATATTTGCCACAAACTATGAACCCTAAACACATCTTAAACACAAAAGCTGCATGGCCTCGTCTCCTGATCACCTTACAAAGTTTTGCAAGCTAAAGAGAATTATACATCAGGCACTCAAGTCAGCATTTTTAAGGAAGCCAAACTGCCTGAGCTACAATACTGCTTGGTATATGATAGAAATATTAGAAGTACCACAGTCTACAATCTATTTGCAAATCTATTAGACAACAAATATATAACTAACGAATAGAAATAGAATATTCCCATGGAATACAAAGAAATTGGTCGGACTGGAAATCACTAGCAGACAACTAGGTAGGCTCTTCAACTTTAAACTCGATTGACATCAAAAAGGAAAGTTGGAGTGAAATTCTTGAGATACGATAAAAGTCTATGCCATAATGTGAAACAGGAGTTCAGAATTTTGGAATATGCCCTAAAAGATTCCATCGGTCAGCTTTTATTTCCAGGACATCCTCACTTTTCTCAAAATACTTTTGCCTCCATAATTAAATTACCAACCCCAAATCTTACCACATTCTTTTCCTACTC
This sequence comes from Elaeis oleifera, assembly GCA_000441515.1. NCBI lineage: Eukaryota > Viridiplantae > Streptophyta > Magnoliopsida > Arecales > Arecaceae > Elaeis > Elaeis oleifera. Next base: position 1,572,335 of record KE504656.1, read on the forward strand.
TTAAATTTCATCATATATCCCATCCCTGCTCTCTCTCTCTCTATACATACATACATACATCACACACACAAAATTTCCAATTCCTTCCTAATTGGGTAAACATTCATCAAAGAATCACAACATAATTGAAATCCTCTTTCAGAATCTCATATTTATGGAAAAAGAAAGAATTTGCCAGTTGGGTGAATTAGGAAACAGGAAATGTGGTCTAGGATAGAAAAGGAAATTGGAAGGGTGGAAAAAGGATGTACAGGGACATCTAGAATGAACGAAAAGAAAATCAAGCGAGGATTGCACCATCTTCTATAGTATGGTCTAATTTTTAACTAAATTTGAGCCAAATACACACGTGAGGGCTAGGATTTTGATGTTTAATGAGAATAATTTCTGATTCATCATAACATGCACCGGGATAATTCAAATGATCTTTAAGAATACTGCATGACTCTTTAAATTTTTTGTGTATATTTTTAAATTCTATTTTTTTTAAATTTACAATACAGTTTATCATATTTAAAAAGTAACAAAACAGAAGAATTAAAATAGTTTATACTTGCATTATCTTTGTTATATTTTTCTTCGGGATGTGCTGCAGGTGTCTGTTTCCTAGCAGCAGCAGAAACACATGAAACATGTTGACATGATTGTGTGCTATATCAGTCAATGCTGTCAAAGGCAGCCATCTAGGCACCTATCCTGCTTAGGTTTTTCGGCAGCCACATCCGTTAGGTATCTGCTACTCTCATGAGTCATAAGAGGGGTTATGTCACCTGAAATTTCGGGTCCACTTAGAAAAATTGTGTTCAACAGATAACCACAAGTTGGATACATGCAAGATTTCCAAGCATTTATCAAGTTCTTTGTTTGCAAAATTTAGAGAAAAATGAAGAACTAGCCTCCTAGCAATGAGTTGGGCCCACCAGAAAAGGTTGTGTAGGTCCTTATTGTTTCTAGAGTTAGGATAAGGATGCAGGCATTATCATACTTGTAAAAAATCATGTTTATTGTATCTTTGAGTTAATTATGGAGTTTGAATGAAACATCACATAAAATAATATGTCCCAATCTGTTCTTTATAAAGCATCTAAAACTGATTTCGATAAGTATAATATAGTTCATTTTTCCTCCTCTGTATCTCCTATATCCTTTTCTTCTTTTACCAACTCAGGCACTTGGATGTTTCTCCAAATTCAATTCTTGTGTTCATGAAACACTGAAAACAGGTGGCTGCCCAAGTGTCCAGGTTCTGCACCTATACAAGTGCTTGACCATCTTAAAAGGTCACCTAGTGATAAAGCTGTCATTGTTTTGATGGCTCACTATTAGAGGTCAGCTAAATAATTTTGGATTTTCTCCAAATAACATTTTTGAAAGAGAAGCTAGTCAATTCATCCAGATGTATCATAGTCATCCATTCGATACATCTCCTATTTCTCCTAATCAGGAAGCTACTTGTTTGAATTCTAGATGTGAAAGTATAAGTTACATAACCTATATAGTTTTAATAATTTTAACTTCTGATGACTGCTTCGTCACTTCCATGTTCCACTAGGTCATTATAAGAGTTGCTGCATAGCATTCTGCCTAGGCCTTTACAAGGGTCACCTAGATAGTAATAAATCAAGAAAATGCATAAATTTGTCAAAATTTCTAAAGGAATTCAACAAAGTAATATACTTTGATAATTTTAGATCGTGAAAAGAATTTCAAATAATTGTTTAGTGCAGAGGCAGGTGCATGTAACAAGAGGAAACATATAGGATATCACATAAACACCAAAAATGAACAGAAATGACAATTGCTGATACCATTCATTCAATATTTCACAAATAATTTATTAATACTAGGTGAAATTTACTATTACTAAAAGAATTGAGTTGTTCGGAAACAAATTGCTATTTGGTTATCACCAACAAATGAAATTCGTAAACAGGGATTTTCCAATAATTTGGAAAATTAGGATCCTTGTGTAGAGATTTCTAAATTTGCATCATCATTATTAAGATGTGGTATGTAGCATGTAAGTTGTTACATGCTAACACATTCTTGCTGATTTACTAACTTTAAAGACAAAAAAATAAGATAAAGTTCGGAACAAACATACCGTGTAAAATCATCGACAAGATTAATGGTAATATTTGGTTTCCAATAGGAGACCCATTCTACCAGACCCTCATCCTTAGCTTCTGCCTGTGTATCATCCTTCGACTGTAACAAGCACATAGAAGAATTTAGGTGAGGCCACAGGTGCCTTAAAGGTAAAGGAGATAAAGGCAACTATTATTCTTCCAAGAGCTAAAAACATAATCCTTTGGAGCGAAAGAGGTGGGAACTACCACAAGCATAACAATAATAGTACTAGGAAGAGAGTCAAAAGATCACAACACTTGCATGAATATTCACATTCATTTGGAGCCTACAGTTTGATCAAAAAAGGAAATAAAGAAGAGCAAACCTCAGGTGCTTGTTCTTCCTTTTCAGCCCCCTTGGAATTTCCCAGCAGACTCTTCCTTTATCAGCTTTGGACTTGGGCAAGAATGTCACAACAGCTAAAAGAGTAACAAAATAAGAGAAGGTTTAGTTCACTGCCATGAAGTTTACAAAAATCTATATCACAAATATGTACGCATAAAATCCTCACGATGTGTCCTCCCAAAGGCAGATTTTGGCTCATACTCAGGATCACTAGGATCTGGAGGGTATCCTGAGCGTGCAAAGAAACATGAGCATACAGGCTCCCATTGTGCTTCACAGCCTACAAGTTACATGATGCCCATCATGCAAGAAGTCAGATAGGCTCAAAGGACAAACGAATGGATAAGTAGAAAATCATAATCCACGGTTATTAGTAAAACTAGGTCTTGGATCTGCATAATCTGTTCAGCAATACCTCTGATGGATAATACTTCAGGGAAGTAGACCTAGTACTACCCGGGACCCAAACTGCATATGGAATGTTTGCCTCATGCCAAACAAGAGCATCTTCGTTGCCGAAGTCATTAAACTTCTCCTGTTCAGAAAGATATAGCCACATGTCCTGGACAAGAAAAGAGCAGCAACAAACATTTATTCATGCACAGAGAAATAATAGAGAAACAAAAGCAGAACTGGTATAAAAACAGAAGCATATAACACATGTCAAACTCAAATTATGACAAGCGTATTCCTCAAAAGAATAATGGTTGAACTCAAGTGTCTGCAGAGTGACAGATTTAGATGCAAAACTTGTTCTGCTGTTCCAATGTAATATACAAGGAAACGATGGCATACACTTGCTTTCTCAGTGAGCTTTAAAAACAGTAAAGTCAATTTAATTTAATAAAGGGCAGTGATACAGCGTGTAATGCAGTAAATATCCAATGTTTTCCATTTAATGCAAAATCAATGTCAATGAGTTCACAAGCAGAAAAGCAAGCAATTTTAGGATGGAAAGTTCTAATGTTTTTGGATTTACCATAAAGTTTGCTTGAGGTTGGAAGACCATAAGTTTAGATTGTATTTACGACCGGTTTATCGGTTTCTGAGAAGATTGAAAACCTTAATTGGGTTGCTTAAGTAGCTACCTTCTTTTCCGAACAACATAGGTACCTTAAAGTATCCTTTTCATGGCTTTGTGTAAGACAGAGAAAACAAATCCATGTTCCTATAAAATTTATAAATTGATTTTATCTTTTTCACTATAAATACCTTGTTTCCTATTTCTTTTCTTCCTAATTACTCAAGGACCAAAATCACCGGGCAGGCAATAAACCTTTTATAAAGGTTTATGGATGTTAATGTTACATGGCACTCGAAATTCATGAAATGAACCCGCTGATGTTAGATGTAATAGGTAAAATGGAGGTGTCAAGGTAGATTCCTCTTGTTGCGACTGGAATCCATCCTGGGCCGGAGGTGCTAGAGCAGGACGTCGTCCGACGGATTGATGGCAGCCAGGCCTGCAAGAAAAGTCCATACTAGAGGTGGCTCCGATGGGGATCCTCCGACGCTCAAGTCAGATTTTTCGCAGCCTCCTGACGCTAAAGCAGATTTTTTGCAGCATGTGGGAAGAGCGAGCGTTGTGAAATGGAGAGGCATACCTGGAAGATCCCCGTTTACCGTTTATAGGTGAGATTGGAGCCTTGGAAAAAGGAGAGGCCATAAAGAACCTTTTTGCCTCTCATCATGTTCTTGAGTACAATGCCTGATCCTTTGATTTTCTAAGTTGGTGAGTGATGTCACCACATAGCCAGTGGGGACCATCTTTATTAATTGCATGGATTGACAACCAGAGCCCAGGAAATGATGTGGCTTTGTTCACAGTCACCCTTGTCATTAAATGGAATGACATGATTGGACCATGAAGAGGCCTCTTACGGTTATCATGACAAGCTGCTATCTTTAATTGTCTGACATAACAGCCGTTTTGGAGACTTTGGACTGAGGTCACTGAGTGCTTCGACCGAACCAAGAATCAGGGAAAGTAGGCCTCGGGCTGGTCACATGCCGGGATGCGGCCAGCTTAGTCAATGCTGGAGTTGGGGGTGACGGCCGAAGTCAGCCCATTGAGGGCTTGCCTGGGTCTCTAGATCAAATGCCAAAGTGGCTCTGTCGCACGCAGGGTAACACGGCCTGATGGGACTGTGCGGAGACCGATCTTCCCAAAGTAATGAGTTGTAATAAGGAGTGGCTTTAGGGCCGATTAGGAGTAAGGATCGGCTAAAGATCTCCAGGGAAGACGCTAGAGCTGGGGCTTCCCTTGGCTCGATGTCCGATGTTCGGGTGTTACATCTGGGTCGGTAGCTAAAGACTAGACCAAGGTAAGTATCAGCCGTTCGAGCTAAGATCATCTGTCGAAGTCTCGATTGATGGACGAAGCTAGATGGCTAAAGTAGGAAGTTCGTGTGTCCGAAAACTGAGGTCAACTGTTGAGGTGGGGTCGGATGCATGCTGAAGGCGCAGGCATCCATGGGCCGAAGCTGGATGTGCGAATGCATCCTCTCGCTTTTCCTCTCCTGCCATCTTCTCTGTCCTCCATCTCTTCCTCTCTTCCTTTTGTCTTACTTTGATGCCCATTGGAGGATGGGATAAGAGGGAGAGAGTCAATTAATGCCTCTGTCCGGTTCAGATGACCCAAGACAATCCTCGTAGCATATGCACAATGAACGATGCATAATCGAGAATTAATGAAGTACATGGGGCAGCATGGCTGGTGGAGACCTTTTAGCACTGACAGTGGACTGGTTAAATTGTCAACATGCTAGGCCTCTGGTCTCTTCTTATTTTCGGCCTAGACAAAATTTTCCCAATACATACCCCCTACTTCCGAGCCTAAGCCTTGGCTTAGGCGAAGGGAGTACTGCAGGCAGAATGAGCTGAAGATACGGGGACTTGTTGCCTTTTAATTGAGATGTGCATGCAACTTTTGGCGGATGCGAAGAGTCGCAGAGGGACAATGATAAGCTGCATTTCAACAAGCGGTGCATATCGGGGAATGTGGATTTTCGTGCAGTATTTGATCGGGATTTGCGCATCTCGTAGATGACACTTAGCCATTGTTGGAAAATACGGTCGAAGTCGAGACGAACAAAGTCCGAATTCATGCATATTTGAACTGGGCGCTAGAGAATCCAAGGTAGGTTTTTTCGAAGGGGATGACGCCAGAGGCTTCGTTGCACGGCCTTTGGGAGGAAGGCCTCGATTCCATCGAAGATGCTAGCGAGCATAAGGAGTTCTTCACCCCAATCTTTCTCCTCTATTCGAAGTAATCATGGATGAAAGAATTTCGATTAGGCTAGCACATGGTCCGTACCTGAGGCTCGATGTAGGGACCGGACATTTGTGTGCTTGAGTATTACGATGTGTTGTTCGTGTTCATGCAATGGGAGCAGTGATGGCCCGTGGAGGAGAGATCGATTATAGCGAGCATCCAGAAACTTCGAAGCTTCTTACGAGTGGCTACGGTTTTGCCCGAAGCCAGATACAGAGGCCAGTGAAGCAGCACGCACAAGAGGGCCACGGAGCCGTAGTCAACTTCAGTACTGCCAAAATTATGCACGGGTATGCGAGGAGCCTTCGGACATGCAGACTTGGCATGGTTCGACGCCAACAGGGGCTTAGTCGGCACATAGCCGGCAAGTGGAATGGCATGGTAAGGTGACGTATCCTGACTCTGACATGATTAGACAGAAACTATAATTAGTATCTTCTGACCTGCACTTTAGATGGAAGGCCGTTGTCTAATGCCGGATCCTTCTCGCGATATTGAAGTCTGAGGGCCGACAGACACTCTTGTTGCTAACGAAGGGCGTCAGGCAGGAGGAAGGATCGGCTGGTTTGCTCGGGTCCGCCGACAGTGGAGTCAGAGAAGTGAGGCTCGGCTTGTCCTAGAGATTAGTTCAGTCCGCCTCATGGGGTTCGAGATGGTAAAGGTTGATCTCCTCGAAGCGATAAGTTGTAATAGTGAATGACTCAAAGGTCGATTAGGAGTAAAGATCGACTCAAGACTTCCAAAGAAGATGCTGAAGTCGGGGTTTCCCTTGGCTCCATGCCCAATGCCCGGATGTCGCCTTAGGGCCGGTGATCGAGGGGTTGGTCGAAGCTAGGATCAACTATCGAACCCCTATCTTCCGACGAAATAGGGTTCGCTGATCGATGCATGGATCGGTAGGAACCGAAGTCGGTGGCTGAGGCGGGGATCGATGTTGTGGCCTTCATCGGGACCTGACATCGATGGGGACATGCTTCAATCTAGACGTAATACCCCTTCCCAACATATACTCCTCTGTCTCTGAGCGTCGGGCGAAGAGAGTAATCCCGCATGCACTGATCGAGAATGTGAGACGCCACCCTGACTGCAGGTCGTGCGCGTGACTTTCGAGGCACGTCCGCACTTCTATATCCGAATTGAATGCACGTTGCCTCAAAGCCCGAGAGTGGGGAGGCAAAGCGACACGACCGCTCCACTCGTGCTCGAATTAAGTGTGTCAACAAGGGCGGTGCCCGCGACTAACACCCAGTCGACACGTATCGCCGGTTGATAGGGGTGGTTATGGGGCGCTTGAATTTGGCTCCTCTTTTTATAGGGAGGAGATCCCCCCATCCTCCATCTCGGAATGGAGGTTCACTTCTTGTGCACCATGGTGCGATAGGGCGGTTCCTTTCGCCATGGACGTGCAGTGGACGTCTTCTTGTGAATGGGGGAGCCCATCTTTTGGTCGAAGTTGTCACCTATCGTCCAAGGGAGGGAAGTCACCTAGTAGATTGCAGCTTGGCCAGAAAGTATTGAAAATGGCCGTCTTGCCTAGGGAAAGTGCGGATCCACGGCCTTGAGGGATTACTCCGGCGCCATGTTCGGAGCGAGCATGGCTTCAATGATAGTCTCTCGTGGTGTTTTTGCAAAACACATGCTTCCAAGAGGGATGGCCACCGAACCGCGCAGTTGCTCTCAATGGGAGCCGCGGTCCTCACCAGCGAAAAACCTCTTCCCTCGGGCCCTCAGTGGCCTACTGATGCGATTCGAATGCAGCCTTCACCCATCGCCACCGGCACCATGCCCGCTTCCCGACTGGATCGAGCTCCCATTTTGAGGTAGGATGAGGACGATGGTCGCCATCGATCGTCGGGCGTGAGAGCACCTCTTTCTCCTTTCCGCGTGTTCTCTTCGAGGTTGAAACATGGAGTCGAGGAGTTCAAGGCCTCTGCCATGCGCATAGAGGAGGTCATCAGCGTAGATACTTCCGCTGCTTTGAGGGCCGTAGGGTCTGTGCGGGAAGGTGATGGCGCACCCAAGTTTCAGTTCTCACATTTTTGGCGAAAGGAAAGGGGCCTTTCTTCAGGCAAGGCGTAGAGTCGGTGTTAGCGTATGCTGTTTTTCTTTTCTTCCTTTTTTATGTGATCGCATTTGCCGTGATCCTTTTCCTGTAATTATTATAAATGGAATATTTCATTTAGAATTGAGCTTACTTTGTGTTCGCCTGATCCCTCGCAATTCTACCTCCAAATCATATTTAGCAAACTCATGTTGGTTAGACCGAATTAGTAGGGACGCCGCCCTGAACCTTCCTATCGAAAGGAGAGACCTTCAGCCTTCCAAAAGATAGGTTCCCCAGGTCTTCGAAGTTCCTGCTAAAATCCGGAGTCATCATCATTGACCCTGTACACATAAGGCAAGAGAGCTTGCTGACCTGGTTTAGATTAGACTGCCCGTCGCTCGGCTTGGGGGGGGGAATTGCATCTTGGAGACTGACTTTGTAGAGTTCAACATCCTTAGTCTGATCTTAAAGATCGCCTCATTTTAGGCTTCGGTTCAGCTTCAATCCAACTTCAGATGGGTCTTGACCCTTCAATTTGACACTGACCTTGACTTCGATTTTGCTCGCGAGAGTTTTGCGAGTCTTTTAGAGTCTATTCTCTCCAGCTTGGATTGCTTGCCCCCCATTTTTAGACTTATCAGGATGGTCTGAGGCATCGTCTCCTGTTAGGAGATGCCGGGGCAGCTCGATCAAAGGTCCAAAGGTCTCTACAGGGCTCAGGCCCGCGGTAGGCGGCTCCGACAATGCTCGAGACCAGATCACCGACGCCGCTTGAGATCAGGCCGGCTACTAGTATCGGTGTCATTCGGGATCTGATCTACCAGTGGGTAGCTTCGGCCCTGCTTGCAGATAAACGCGAAGACGCGCGTGCAAGGAGCTTCAGGGGGCTTGGATCACTTACTAGTAGTCTCGCAGCTGTTGAGGACCAATTTTATCAACGGAAGCTTAGGCGTCGCTCAGAAGCAAGTCATTCGGCGAGGAGCTTCAGGACGGCTTAGAGCGGATGCTTCGACATCGCCTGGGAGTGGGTTGGCCGGTGGGCTTCGGTATCGCTGGAGGCCAAATACACAAGAGAGCTTTGGGACTTAGAAAGAAAGGCAACGTTGGTCGGGAAAGTCCAAGTCTGCAGACCCAACGAAGCACGTGGCCGCTAGGGCTGCATGCGCGTGCAAGAGAGAAGGCCAGAGTCGCTCGCAAATGGTTTCGGCGCCCATTATGGCTAGGCACATGGGAAAGAGAGTCCGGAGTCACCGATGTTGGTGCGAGCAAAGGTGAGATACTGTGCGAGGACCTTCAGACCCCGGATCCGATGTTTGCCAGGTGAGGGGGAACCTCGATACATCCCACGAGTGACTCCGATATCACCTGGGCTGGATGCCAAGGAGGAGATCAGCATCGTATACTCCGATACCACCCACAGGAGACCACCATAGTAGGCCTCCGAACCGCTTTCAGTCCAATTCTCCAATTTCATGAAGCCCTCTTTGGAAGCTCAGTCCCTATCCACCGCATCACCCTCTTATCCATCCACTCGTCTATGGACAATCGCAACCCCACAAACACGTGAGCATCCAGACCGAGTTCTTTGGTGCCACGAGAAATATGTGGGAAATAGATTGGCGCTGAGGCATGAATCGACGTCATGAAACGTGGTCGACGCTGTCAGATGTACAGAAGATGCGCGGGAAGCTCCTTCAATTGGAATCGCGTGCCTTGGTTGGGTATATAAGGAGCAAAAGGTGCTTCGGCTTTGTCAGCATGCCGGAGGGGGTTTAGGCCTATAGAGATCGGTCTCGAAGCTGCCCGAAGTACGACATGCATGCAGGAACTTTATTCACAGTGGGGCGTATGGAGGTAGGTGGGATTAGGCTATTGAGATGTTGGTTTAAGTGAGCTTTAGCCCACCACTGCTTTATTGAAGCCCTCCAATCGAAGAGTGGCGTCTTCGGCTAGTGACCCAACTAGCAATCTTCGACCTCTCACTGAAAAGTGAGGCCTTCTGCTCCCCCACTAAAAAGTGGGATCTTCGGCCAGTGGGCTTCGGCTTACATCTTCATGGGCGTACTCTGGCCTACTCCAATCCAGCTGGCGATCTTCGACCTCTCACTAAAGAGTGAGATCTTCTGCTCCCCCACTGAAAAGTAGGATCTTCGGCTAGTGGACTTCAACTTTCGCCTTCATGGGCGTCCTTTGACCTATTCCGACCCAGCTGGCGATCTTCGACCTCTCACTGAAAAGTGAGATCTTCTGCTCCCCACTAAAAGTGGCATCTTCGGCCAGTGGGCTTCGGCTTCCATTTTCATGGGCGTACTCTGGCCTACTCCGACCAGGCTGATGATCTTCAACCTCTCACTGAAGAGAGATCTTCTGCTCTTTTGGGACTTGACGGCATCTTTACTCTACAAAAGCTCAACGATATTTTTGCTCTGTTGAGACCCATCCTCAACCCGAGACTTGACAGCATCTTTGTTCTACCAAAACTCGATGGCATCTTTGCTCTATCGAAGCCCGAAAGGTTTTGTCCTGTTTTGGTCTGACCGATGTGGGTGGCTATTCCAGCCCCTCTCGGGACACTTCACCACTCTCAACATCGTAGGCCTCAAGGACACGAAACTCAATGATATTTTTGCTCTACTGAAGCTCGATGGTATCTTTGCTCTATCGAGATCCGCTTCGGTACCTTCGGGACTCGACGGTATCTTTGCTCTGTCGAAGCTCCACGGCATCTTTTCTCTATCAAGGTCCGAAAGATTTCATCCTGTTTCGACCTGACCGATGTGGATGGCTACTTCGATCCCTCGCGAGAAGCTTCATCACTCTCAACATCATAGGCCTCAGGGACACGAAATTCGATATTTTTGCTTTACCGAAGCTCGACGATATTTTTGCTCTATCGAGGTCCGCCTTGGGCACCTTCGAGACTCGACGACATCTTTGCTTTGCCGAAACTCGACGGCATCTTTGCTCTATCGAGGCCTGCAGGATTTTGTCCTGCTTCGGCCTGACCGATATGGATGGCTACTCCGGCCCCTCTCGAGAGGCTTCACCACTCTCAACATCATAGGCCTTAGGGACAGAACTCGACGGCATTTTTGCTCCACCAAAGTCCGATGGTATCTTTGCTCTATCGAGGTCCACCTTCGGCACCTTCGAGACTCGACGGCATCTTTACTCTGCCGAAGCTCGACGGCATCTTTGCTCTATCGAGGCCCGAAGGGTTTCGCCCTGTTTCGGCTTGGCCGACGTGGGTGGCTACTCCGACCTCTCACGAGAGGCTTCACCACTCAACATCGTAGGCCTCAAGGACACGAAACTCGACGACATCTTTGCTCTACCGAAGCTCGACGGCATCTTGTTCTATCGAGGTCCACCTTCGGCACATTGAGGACTCAACGGCATCTTTGCTCTACCGAAGCTCGACGGTATCTTTGCTTTATCGAGGCTCTAAGGGTTTTGCCCTACTTCGACTCCTCGCTAAAGATCGAGGTCTTGGCATCCCAGACAACTAATGTTTTCATAAGCGCTGACTCATTGCAAAGTAGAGTTCAACCTCTGAGGGTCCGGATCAGTTACCTCCCACTACTTAGTCGCCAAGGGCTTCCGCTCCTTGCTAAAAAGCGAGGTCTTCGACCTTGATTTTAACTTCGACCTTAGCCTTGATTTAGATGCTTATAGGCCTGCAGTCTTTTCAGAAGGAAAAAAATAAGTAAAAAATGAGAACTTAAGAACCCTTACCAAAAATTATCTTTTGAAGCTCGCTTCCTCTTCCGATCCGGATTGCATGCAACCCATTTATTGGACCCAATCGGGAGTGCCTGGAGGGGCGTTAACCGATCCATTTGGTATGTAGCCATGCGTAAGCACTCGAACTATTGAGTTCGACACTCTTTACAAACTCATAGATCACCTATGGGACTTTCTTTAAGAAGTCCTCTCTGTCCTGATAAAAAAGAAGAGTATGCATTTATAGGAGTGACAATAAATAAATAATGAAATGGGTGCAGAGTCCCATGATAAAGGGCATAGATAAAGAGGGAATATCAGGATTAATTCGAAATCCCTTACACATTTTATTTCCCTATGGCCTTGATCTCTGACAGATCTTTTCTCCTTTTCTCTTTCTCTCTCTTCTTTTAATGCATACTTAAAAAAAAGCCATGGGAAGAGAAAGAGGATCCCTTGAGCGGGAGGAGACTTCTTTCGAAGATTGGATGTTCGGCCAATTTTATCTTTGGAGATGTGATGCCGTTGAGGTGGCACGACGGAATTCCTTTGATAAAGCGGTCACTCCTTCCCACAAATAAGCTTGTATCTTTCCGACTTAAATTATTGCCCCCCATTCTTAAACCTTACCAGAAGAGCTTGAAAGGGGGACCTCTCATTTAACGACGCCGAGCTTAATAGTTATACGGCGTGGACCATCTTGTTTCTTCCGGGAGTCGGCAGAGGGGATTGTAACGTCGCCTTCGATGGCTAAAGCATAGCGTGGTTTCTGACCAGAGCTTCTGCGGAGGAGCATGCCTTGGATTAGAGTACCTCAAGGATGCCCTTCACTCAATCATGACAATGGATTGCTCACTCTTTCTCAAAAATGAACAAAGCACGGCCCTTCCTCTAGCGTCAATCTGTTACGGCTGGAATCCATCCTAGGCTGAAGGTGCTAGAGCAGGACGTCGTCCGACAGATCGATAGCAGCTGGATCTGCAAAAAAATTCCTACCAGAGGTGGCTCCGATGAGGATCCTCCGACACTCAAATCAGATTTTTCACAGCAGATGAAAAACAGCGAGCGTTTGTGAGAGGTAGAAGAGGCGTACCTAGAGAATCCTCGTTTACTTTTTATAAGTGAGATTGGAGTCTTGAAAAAAAGAGAAGCCATAAAAATCTTTTGCCCCTCATCATGTTCTTGAGTACCACATTTGATCCTTTGATTTTCTAGATTGATGAGTGATGTCACCTCATAGCCAGTGGGGGCCATCTTTATTAATTGCATGGATTGGCAACCAAGGCCCAGGGAATGGCGTGGCTTTGTTCATGGTCACCCTCATCATTAAATAGAATGACGTGACTGGATCATGGAAAGGCCTCTTACGTTCATCATGACAAGCTGCTATCTTTAATTACCTGATATGACTGTTGTTTTGGAAACCTTGGACCGAGGTCATTGAGTGCTTCAATCGAACCAAGAATCAGGGAGAGTAGGCCTCGGGCTGGTCATACATCAGGATGCGGCAAGCTTAATAAATGCTGGAGTCGGGGGTGACGGCCGAAGTCAGCCTGTTGAGGGCTTGCTCGGGTCTCCAAATCAGACGCCCAAGTGGCTTAGTCGCACGCAGGGTAATACGGCCTGATGGGACTGTGCGGGGACCGATCTTTCCAAAGTAATTAGCTATAATAGTGAGTGGCTTCGGGACCGATTAGGAGTAAGGATCGACCAAAGATCTCCAGGGAAGACACCAGAGCTGGGGCTTCCCTTAGCTCGATGCTCGATGTCTGGGTGTCACATCTGGGCTGGTAGCTAAGGACTCGGCCGAGATAAGTGTCAGTCATCCAAGCTAAGATCATCTGCCGAAGTCCCGATTGATGGATGAAGCCAAGTGGCTAAAGTAGGAAGTCCGTTTGTCCGAAAACTAACGTTAGCTGTCGAAGTGGGTCGGACGCGCGTGAAGGGTGTGGGCATCCGCGAGCCGAAGCCGGACATGCAGGCGCATCCTCTCACTTTTCCTCTCCTGCCACTTTTCCTCTATCCTCCATCTCTTCCTCTCTTCTTTTTGTCTTATTTTGACGCCCATTGGAGAATGGGACAAGAGAGGGAGAGGCAATTAATGCCTTTGCCATATTCAAATGACCCAGGGCAATCCTCGCAACATATGCACAGTGAACGATGCATAATCAAAATTAATGAAGTACACAGGGCAGCATGACCGATGACCTTTTAGCACTAACAGTGGCTTGGTTAAATTGTCAACATGCTGGGCCTCCAGTCTGTTCTTATCTTCGGCCCAGATGAAATTTCCCCAAACACCTCTGTTGCAATCTTTATAGAACATCAATCTCTTTTCATAATATGAATTTGCTTTTTCTAAAGTCCAGGTATTAAGAAGCCTAAGACAAGCAAAAGAATAGGCATGCGTTGTGGAAGAAATCATGGTTTATGTAATTTTGAGGTTCTTAATGCCCTTGATAACTGGTGCTCCAACTATTCAAATCATAATAATTGCAGACTTACAGTTAAGTAGTATTACTCAATCCAGAGTCCAAAGCCACAAATACAATAACTAAGTCCACAACTAGTCAACTACAAAAACAAGTCTCAATCAGTTACAATCAGATTTACGGGAAACAGAACCCATCAAAATGGCATCGAGAAGTCAGCATAGTAGTCATAAAACTAATAAGGAAAAAAAAAAACAAATAGCTAAAAACCAAGACAAATCTTTAAAGAGTGGAAATCAGATAATATATATATATATATATATATATATATA
>KE504656.1:1604637-1628187 GCA_000441515.1 Elaeis oleifera
TGACTAATTATTCCGCCGTTGTTTTAAGATAGGATGATAAGATGCCTTGCATGCTTATGGGAAGAGTTTCTATGAGTATGCGGCGGTTGCCATGACCTCGATTCAAAATCTCGGGTCGGGAGCGTGACAGCTATTTTAATCAAATGTTCCCACATGTGCAGGTTATTAAAGTCCAGTGTTGGTTTACAATTTTTTCATCTCCATGATCTCTTCTCTAGGTGACATATCATGGAAGACCAATGGCACCACTTGTCTTTTCCCTGAAATTTCTTCCTCATCCAAAGGTGAAGATAATAAAGTAAGTTTTTCATTTTTGGTATATATGCCCCTGAAAAAAATGCCCAATTACATCTTTACTCCTAAAAGTTAAATCTGGCATTTTGACTTTTATTTTTACTATTGTTTTTGACTTTTCTACACAAAGCTGCTTGGATCAATGATAAAACTACCATTTTGCACAATTGTCCCTGACAAATTGATGATTAAAAATCCATAAAAGGAGCCAAATCTATCTCCAATTGCCACAAACCCAATGCTCTGGTTGTGTGACCACAAAACAGTGGGATTGGAGCAGTAACAGAGAGGGAGCATCACCATGGTAGTAGACAACAATCTTGGTGGTGGGGTAGACCAAGAGAGAAATGGGTAAAGGAGAAGGCTGTGTGTGGTGGATTGGCCATGGTGGGTGGTAGAGAGAGGGAAAACAGAGTGGGGAAGGAGGTGGTGGTGTTCTTTGGTGGGAGCAGAGGTGGAATGGGAGGTGGGATCATTCGACATTAATGAAACATAATTGCCATGTCACTTGAATACAGTCATTTACCTGGTGCGATGTAGAAACTTGAGGGAAAAAAGTGATATATTAACATGATGACATTAAGGATCTGCGTCTGGACTCTAATCTACAATTGGGTCAACCATTAGGGTATGTTTCTAATCAGCGGGGTTGAATGATCACAAAGGATACGAGAAATTCTTTGTACGCCACCGGTGGTGTAGAAAATCCGATATAGGGTGTATCACCTCGTCTGATTGATTGACATAGTTATCATTTTTCAACGTGTATTTAATAGTTGCAAGTCGATTTTTTATTTAAAATTTATATGACGAAATATCTTTATCTTTTAAAAAAATTATGATATCCTGTGGCGTAATATAGCCCAATATGTCATAATATGGTCTAAAATATCATAATATAAGAGGGTATTTTGTCCAATCATTTTTCAACACACATTTAATGCCTGTAGATCGATTTTTTCGTTTGAAAATTTTGAATGACGAAAATTCTTTATTTTTAGAAAAAATTATGACATCCTGTGCATATTATGGATGCAGGATGTCATAATATGGATATAGAATATCATAATTTATCCAAAAGTTAAGAATAATTTCATCATATAAATTTTAAATGAAAAATCGATATATAGATATTAAATATGTATTAAAAATGATGACTACGTGGACCAATTGGACAAGACGATGCACTCTACGTTGGATTTTCTACATCGCCCGCGGTGCACAAAGAATTTCGCCAAAGGATATAGGTGCTACGATAATTTGACCAAAATATGTAGTACTGGAACATTAATGATTGCAGGCAAGATCTACAACTAATAGAGGAGAAAACCACAAGAATTCCATTTGAATTCAGTTTCAAGCTAAATTGCACAAGAGCTATGGTGCATATTTACACCAGTCGCCAAATAGCTAACTATTGATATCATGTTGGATGCTAGTATTTGTTATGATGGATAGGTAGGAGTGGTAATTAGGTCGGGTCGGATCATATACAGATTGGATCAATATGGGTTAGGTCAGAAAATTATCAATCCAAATCCGATCTGTTTACTAAATTAGTCAAAATTTAAATCCGAACCTAATATGTTTATTAAACAGGTAATCTGACCCGACCCATTTAACCCATTTATTATAGGTCAAATTAGGTTAAATGGATTAAATAGGTTAAACAGGTTAAATAAATCAAGTTAAATGGGTCAGAAACAGATTAAGTACGTTTTAAACAGGTTAAACAGGTCTTAAACGGATTAAACAGATTAAATAGATTATCTAATTTAATCCGACTTGAATATTAAATAGGTTAAATGAGTTAAACGGATCAGATACCTAAAATCCAAATCCGATCCAAATATTAAATAGATTAAATGGGTTAACCTGTTTATGACCCAAATTTATTTCGCTTAAACTTAAATCTATTTATGCCGATGGTCTTCAGTTGGAGGTTGATCAAGTTATTTGTTGTTGGTCGATAATAGCCGATTGTTAGTTTGTCAACCGATTATGAGTCGGAGTAATATGTTCATTCGGCCAATGTAAAATTCGATCGGAGTCGGAGGTCGGTTGATTTGCCCCAACAGTTTGGATTAATAGATTAGATCATATGTTGTTGGCCTATAATGAATGGATCTATCGGCATTATATTATTTAGATTAGATTTTTATTTATTTCTATATATGCTTGTCTGATATGAAATCTCAAGAAATTCTGGATTTTATGTTCCTAGGAGACAGCCATTGTATCGAGGAAACAGACATCAAGATAGAGAAAGAAAGGAAGATTCATGTATTCTTATGTTTCTTCTTCCTCAAGGCTCAAGGATCCTCAATAGCTCCTCAGGAATCTTATAATACATCTAGATATTTTCTAAATTATTTTTATATAATTGTATATTTTAATCTCCTGCATGATGTCATGAAATCCTACAACTTATCGATATCAACTTGGCCGCCAAGGCCACGTTGTATTTGTTGACACAAAATACCTTCTCCCACCTTCATGACTGAGCTAACAAGGGAACAAAAGCTGCCCACGTTTTGCATGCAATAAGCAAAAAGATGAAATTTTTTGTGAAACAGGTTCCATCTTTTCATCAAACCACGTCAAACAAGCGAGGAAAACCCATAAAAAGATGATGCAAGGGTTGGAAAGAAACAACATGAACATCACCTACTTATGGGCTCCACCACTCAAACATCCAATTCCAAGTTTGTAGTTTAATTTGCGGACCTGAAGGTGCCAAAGCCATAGAAAAAAGATCGAAAAAAAAAGAAGTCATCCTAGCCCATAGGAAAAAGTGATGCAAAGCATAGGAAATTCAAAAGGGACATGCATTCTAATTACAAACAAATGAAACCACCTCCACACCCAACCTTGTGCATGCTGATAACTCCAACACAAGTTCTTTCCTCCCCAATTTTTTTTCCCAGCTATTGGCCCAAGACAAGGAAGCCATTACAACAAGAGGGGTCCACCCCACCCAATGGCCAGCCATCATAGAATCCCCAACACACAAGCCATCAAACTTCTCCTCAGTTTGTTGCATTTTAATACATTTTAATAGCCTTTCTTTGTTTTGATTTAAAATGTACAAGGAAAGAGGAATCTAAGAATCTTGTTCCTTGGCAATTGACACTAGACTGTGACATCTTTTAATCTTTTAATAATATCATGAATCCCTTGGTTGCACCACCACATGCCAACAAAGAGTTGCACTTGCATAATACTGCCCCCTCTCTTTCAAGCCTGCTTCTCAGTTTCACACCAATATAAACTAATGCTAGTTTGTTTCCTCCACTTGACTTCTGACCTGGAGATCATGAGCCCTGACTTTTAAAATATTTCCTTTTTTTGGGGTGAAGAGTACACCTTATCTTCTCCAACAAGAAAAAAATAAATTAAAATGAGATGCCAATAATTACCAACTAAGTCCCATATTCCCACTATAATAAGACTTACAAAAGTTTGAAACAACTCATTTGTTAGACTCCATTCCTCCACCATACAAATACATAACAGGGTGCAGATTGAATAGGCCTAGTTTCTTAATTCTATATGACAACTACTCATACATTGCATGGTAACCAAGATTGAATAGCCATTATATAGTGGAACATTACTTTAATTATATACAGCTGAATGGCACCATTGTGCCCCTCTAGATTTAAGAAATTTGCACATTTGAGTCATGCAATGGAGGGCATCCGTCTGAGAAAATTTCAAATAAGCATGTCTCCTAGATGCTTTTGCAAATTAAGAATTTATGTAGTTCTTAAATTAGGGGTTAACCTGGTAAGAAAATGGTGATAGAATTGTATTGGAGAAATTGATATTAGGTGATGAGATGATTCTACTTGAGAAGTATAATTGGAAGAATCAAAATTTATGCGTCGGTTAGTGGTACACTTTTGATGATAAGTAAAATAAAAGACATCAATTTGTTTTGTCTTTAATAATGGGGGACGAAGAGTTAACAAGAGCTCACACAGGGAATTATTTTAGATCAAGTATTTATACAAAACTATGCAAACAAGGAGGCTCTTTATGCATATAATAGATAAAGGAAAGGTTATATATACATATGCAAAGAAAGGAAATTTTTACACTCTTCAAAACTAATTAGTTGGCATAATAACTGTTCCTATTATCTTTTATTGATTATATTACATTGAAAACATAATAATGATTAAAAAGAATAATTTTATTTTTTTTGTAATTTTATATTATTATTTATAAAATATTATTTGTAGCTTAGAATAGATAATAAATGATAGAAATATAGTTAAACAATGACAAGCGATGCATGGTGTCCTGTCTTCACGTACTACAAAAAACTGTGACTTATTGACTGCTTGTTCAACCAAAGAAAAGAGGTGAGGAAGAGAAGTTCATGAAGGCCTCCAGCAACAAATCATTATTATGCATCATAAAAATATTTATTCAACAAAATTAAATATAAAAATTATTT
Organism: Elaeis oleifera; assembly: GCA_000441515.1. Classification (NCBI taxonomy): domain Eukaryota; kingdom Viridiplantae; phylum Streptophyta; class Magnoliopsida; order Arecales; family Arecaceae; genus Elaeis; species Elaeis oleifera. Next base: position 1,609,397 of record KE504656.1, read on the forward strand.
GACTAATGGTTCGCAACCTCTTTTTATAAGAATTGTATGAGCACCTAGTTTAAATCCATGGGACTCTATTTTTGAGGATAAATGATCAATTTACTCATATTCTTATATTTCGATAAAAAAAGAGCTTACTAAGTTAATCTTCTTGGAAGATGAATAATTTGGTTTCCCATCACTAGGTAAAATGTCTCTATTTTATTTCTAAAATGTCCTTACTTATGTTGATGCATTAAAAAAATCTTAGTGCCTCACTTTACTAATAGCAATTTTTTTTCTTACTCATGTTTTACTAAATGTATCTTTGATTGGACCCCTCCTTACGATGATACACTAATAAAATCTAAATCTGACATTTTACTTTGTTGGTTGGTGATGAATTCAAATAAATTTTTCTTATCCATATTTCACTGAATGCATTGTTGGCTGTTTTGTCATACTCTTGTATAATTTAGCTCCTTCAATTTTATATGAATTAAATCTGATTTGATATAAAAAAATTATGAAAGAGAAATATATAATAAATATGCAAATGAGTCTAAAAATATAAAAGATATTATAAAAATGATGAATAAATTTTAATAATTTATTTAAAAAATTGTAATGTAAAAGGGCATGTATAACATATTTTTGAGTCATGCTTAGAAGATCGTGAATAAATTATTTTTCATCCAAGTATTATTTGGACAACCCTTCTCTAGAGAATTATAAATTGCTGAGCAAGTTTTATTCTGCCTAAATATCAAGTCCTAAAGATAAACCAACCAGTTCCCTTGGTTCAGATATCCATGATCTGATCATAGCCGTTGGATCTTCTGGTCCCATCCCCAGACAGTGTAGGTGCAACGTGCCCATCAACCCACCCCTCTGATGGCGACGTCCAGCAGCATCCTCATCCGATCAATCAGGGCACAACATCTCTATTTTTAGCGTACAAACTTCGACACACCGATGGTCCCCCACTCGCGACCGTCCGATCCGTTCTTCTCTTCGAGCCCAAACAGCCTCCAACCCCCACCGACGTGGTCGTCTCCCATTGGTCCCCCGAGAATATTTCGAAAAGTCGCCGTTCCAACGGCGTAGAAACTTATCCACCTTGTCCGTTGGTGCTTGGTATATTCGCCCTCGCAATGGAGGGGAATCCCGGTCAGTAGTGGCATTCCCGTAATTAACCCATAACTCAAGGCTAATTTATAGTCTCGAGCTAAAAGGAGTGATAGTGGCATCATCGTAATACTGGATATTTACAGTGGGTGGAGGATTAAAATAACTTTATCGTGGGTGGGAGCTTGTAGGGAATGCAGGGCACGCTTCGGATCCGTGAACCCATCTTCCTGTAGTAATCCTACGCTTCCCATCAACATTACCCAAACAATCTATGCCAAATGGCACTATCTGACTGGGGAAGAAGGGTGAGGTTGTCGATAAACCACCAATTCCATCGTTCCACGTGCACTTGGATTGGCCTCGAAGCGTTCGTTGTCTCGGTGCGTCAAGTTTGGTTGCATAATCTCTCACTAGCAGTATAATAAACCAATGACCGAGGTTCGTGACCACAACGCATCAGAAATCAACAAAATCAAGGCCGTCCGATTTGTCGGTTTCAGGGTAACTAAGCTTCACCGAGGGGGCAGGAGAAGTGGAGGGTGGGTGATTCGTTTCGGTACTCCTCAGGAGCAGTGTAATAAAGTGAAGTTCAACATTGAGATTAGGACGTGGTAGAAGTTGACGGTATCGGGACGGTCGAAAGGGAAGGGGCGGTATTGATGACTTGTGGCGAGGGGAGAATGGAGAGGGGCGTGGAAAAGGCGGAGGGGAAAGGGGTCGTTTGGTGGGGAGAGCGGGAAAGAAGCATAGCGGGGAAGCGGCAGCTGCGGCAGCGAGACAGCGATTTCGGAGGGTCCGTGTAGGGTCCGGAAGCGGCAACCCTAATCTCTCTCTCTCTCTGTAGACCTAGAGAGAGAAAATAATTGAAGTATTCTAAAAATTAAGATAATAAATACTCCCTCCCACCCCTTCTCCCTCTCTCTCTCTGTGTGTTAAAAGGGCGAGCGGCTCTTCCTGCTGTTCTTGTCGCCTCTCCTCACACCTTTTACGTGATTCCTTCGATCTCTCTCTCTCTCTCTCTCTCTCTCATCCCCCATCCTGTGGCGTCCTTGTCTTTCGTCTCCGGGAGGGATTGGGTTCTCGATCGCGTTGGAGCTGGGTATGTAGAGGAAGCGCGGGGAAGGAGCTCGATGGTGTAGAAATGGTGTTTTATGAGGTTTGTTGAGGATTTTGAGGGACTTGAGCTTGGTTTGAAGCGGAGTTCGAGGTTGGGTGGTGGTGCGGGGGATCGAGGGAGATCTGTTTTTGGGGCTGTGATTTGGGGATTGTTAGTGGTCTGGTTACTGGATTCGGGACATTCCGTGTCTGGAGGTCGGAATTCAAGGGGTATGGCGAGAGATACGGAATCTCTTGACGGGAAACCGTGGGATTTGGTGTTTGGAGAGGGAAAGGAGGGAACTTGGAGGTAAAAAGGTCGGTTTTTAGCATCATCTGGGTGCTTCCAGCGGGCTAATTGTCCTGGAATCGGAGAGTCGCGAGGTCTGAGGTCGGAGTTGGTGGAGTTTTGGGAGGAATTCTGCGATTTGTCTTCGTCGGCGTCGCCTTTCTGGTACTCCGCTTTCGGTAAATCCGGAGGACTTTGCCGGATTTCTAGCGGGAAGGAGGGCAAGTGGATTCTTTTCCAGCTGAGGAGGGTGCCTTTACGCTCCCTTTAGCCGTTAAAGATCTAAAATTCCGTTTCGAAAAGGGAGGAAGTGAAGTCGGTGCCCCGGGGAGGGAGGCGTTTCTAGGGCCAGCTTTCGAGGATGTAAAAGCGGCAACTGGCAGCGAAGAGCAGCGATAGCCCTCAGATGCCATTTTAGGCCTTCTTTGACCTCGTCTTAGGTTCATAGCGTGTGAGATTTGGAGCTCATTCGCTGTTAATACGTGGATCATTGGGTCTTTTCTGAGCATTTATGCTTGTTTGAAGGCGAAACCGAAGGGATCTTATCCTTCTTTTTTTTTTTTTCTTTTGACCCTTTAGTCTTATCTCTTCCTTCTGGTGGAGAAATGTCTGGGGAGACGGGGTAGGAAAGGTGGAAGCTTTGGGTGATTTTGTTGTTGTTTCCTAGCTAAAGTTTGGTTCTTGTTGATCCAAGCGTTGGAAGGGATCTAGCAAAATTTCATGGCGCTCCTACCGCCTCACAGTTCATCTGGAGGACTCCACGGTTCAGGTTGTTTTTCACCTTATCGTTTTCTCTTTTCTATTTATCTCTTTGGCTTTTTGTGTTGGATGTCAATTATTATTGCTGCTTGTTCTCCATGTGGATATAGATTTCATCATGAATATGGTTTTCCCAATCTTCATGAATTTGTCTAGTATGTGGTCTGCTTCAGTTAGAGATGTATCTTCTGATATTGTAGGATTTAAATGGTTAAGTTGGTGACATCGGAAATGTTGGGTTGATTTAATGTTTGTGCCTTTTGTTTATAGATTTCTTTTTTTTTTTCACCCTTTTTCTGTGTGATTTTGGTGTATGGGTGATGTGCTTGTGGATAGATGTATAAATTTTCATTGCCAGATAATGATTCATGGGTTCCGGATCATATAATGGTTCAGTGGGTTTTCCCATTTTCCCTCGTAGTTATCTGTTTGTCTATTGTTTTGTATTGATTTCTTTGTTCTGTGCCGGTTCTTGTTCATGTTTGTGCTGACCTCAGTTTAGCCCGCTGTTTTTCATTTGTCATTTGTTTAAATTTTTTCTCTCAATTGGTCGTCATATGTTTCTGATATCGCTTTGTCTCATGTGGTTTCAAATCTCATTGCTCCTGACAAGTCAATATTGCGGTCAGACCAAAATTTTCTTCTGGTTCTTGGTAGATTTTGGTGGGGCTTTGGTTCTTAATTTAATCTGAGTGCAGTGTTCTACCTAATCCCCTTTATTTCGTAGTACCTTGGCTTTCATCTTAACAAAACTACATAAAAGGATTGTCATTTTTTTTTTTTTGTGTGGAATATTTCAATAGTATGGCTTCTTGGTTCTAAATTGGAGGAAGGGGCTAAGCAATTTGGTTCCTGATGTATTTTTTTTAAATGTTTTCCAGCACCCTCTGGAGATGTATTATACAGAGAACTTTGGCATGCTTGTGCTGGACCTCTTGTTACTGTGCCTCGTGATGGGGAGCGAGTCTATTACTTTCCTCAAGGTCATATGGAACAGGTATCTTGAGTTTCCACATATTAGATCTATATTATGACTCCGAGATGCATTTTGTGGTTTACTATCAAATGTCAGATCTCTTTTGATTAGATACTTGACTTATCTTGGGGTTGTCTTAGATAAGTGCCTATTATGAGTACCATAATCCTTGATACTGCTTTTAGAATCTAAGACATTTATTATAAGTCTAATATTACTGTTTTGTCACACTGCGACATGCTAGTTTTGCATCATGAATCATAAGCTAATCATATTAGCATGACTTATGTATGGCTAAGATGAGCTGATCTCTATATTGATCTCTGTTTCTGTTTTCTTTTCTTTTTTTCTTGCGCGTGTGTTTTGCAGCTCGAGGCATCGACAAATCAAGGGCTGGACCAGCATATGCCTTTGTTCAATCTACCATCAAAGATTCTTTGCAGGGTGGTCCATGTTCAACTTCGAGTAAGCTCTTGTTGGTCGCTGTATAATATGTTGTTCATCATGTTAGATGTGGTATGTGGAAGCGTTAGCTTTATTTCTCACTACCTGTGTTATTCATCACCTTCTTTTTAGGCTGAACCAGACACTGATGAAGTTTATGCACAGATTACTCTGCTGCCTGAACCAGATGTGAGTCTTTTACTTCTTTCTGCTGTTTATGGTCTGAACATTGCATTTTTCTTCCTTTCTTTTGATACAGTGTTCTAGTACTAGCACTTTGCTTCGACATTAAAGTTTGAATACTTATATGCGCCTCTTTGATTGCTACTTTGGGTAACTGGATGAGCCTTTTGTTTTAACTTATACTCTGCATTCTGCAATCACTTCTTCTATAACTGGTATTTTTTTTTAATTGAAGTGGATAGATATTGTTGACTATAGCACATGCTATGTCTGAATTCTTTCTGTATGCTACTTTTGATGTTTGTACTGACGTCTTTTATCCTTCAATTCCTTGATCAGCAAAGTGAGGTCAAAAGCCCAGATCCTCCGCTACCTGAACCTGAAACGTGCATAGTCCATTCCTTTTGTAAGACACTAACCGCTTCAGATACAAGCACCCATGGAGGTTTCTCCGTTCTTAGGAGGCATGCGGATGAATGCTTGCCTCCACTGGTTAGTCATTGTTCTAAAAATTGTTGTGATACTCAATCTTCATTTAAGCTAAATTGAGTGGCTGCTTTTCTGATTATTCCCATTTCAATTCTTTAATTGCTTCTGGATCCCTTTGTGCAGGATATGTCCCAGCATCCACCTTGGCAAGAATTGGTTGCCAAAGATCTTCATGGAAATGAATGGCATTTCCGTCACATTTTTCGAGGTTTGTATATTTTACTACATCATTGCTATATAATGTTGTCTCGTTGTTGTTCGATATGGGTTTTGAAACTTGATCGCAATTCTTTGATTTGATGTGGATGCAAGAATTATTTAGTTTATATTTTGCATGTCAGTTTTGTAGATACTTCTTATTATCAAAGTTATTTTTAAGTTCTCTATCAAAAATATCACCAATATGAGTTTCAGATGTTGATCACCATTTTTTAGAATATCGAATGCAAATGGAAATATAAATAAGAAAATATAGATGTTTGAACACATAGAAGTGGAATGTTTGACCTAAAACCCTGCAAATACATATTATTAACGCAAATACAAATAGTCTACTGAATCGTAATTTTCATTATGTAATGCCTCTCAGAGTAATCAAACAAGGTGATCAAAGGATTCTAACTTTTTCTTCTGCATTTCCATCAGGGCAACCTAGGCGTCATCTGCTTACTACTGGATGGAGTGTCTTTGTCAGTTCGAAGAGATTGGTAGCAGGTGATGCATTTATCTTTTTAAGGTGAGTAAATATATTCTTCCCAGGCAGTTGTTGAATTATTCCATTTATCTTCTCAAAATAAAATGCTATTTTTTGGATAGTCTATTTGATGCACTTCTTGTGTGACCATTATAATGATATTTATCTATCCATGCATGAAATGTGGCAGAGGAGAGAATGGTGAGTTGCGGGTTGGAGTAAGGAGGCTAATGAGACAACTCAATAACATGCCATCATCAGTCATATCCAGTCACAGCATGCATCTTGGAGTTCTGGCCACTGCGTCTCATGCTGTCTCTACAGGGACTCTGTTTTCTGTCTTTTACAAACCAAGGTTTGGTGTTTCTCTGAATATTTTGTCCTTTAAACGTACATCTTTGACAGAGTTCTTAAAGCGAGAAAGGGAAAACATTTGATGCTGAATCTGAGTTTTGTCTGCTCTTAGTATATCTGCCAATTTTAATATGTTTCTAAGTCTTGCCTAATGATGGGGACTCTCTGCCTTCATCTGAAAGAAATTAAGTATATTATGAAATTAAGTGGTGGAATTTATTCCATTGTTTCAGAACAAGTCGGTCTGAGTTTATCATCAGTGTCAACAAGTATCTTGAAGCCAAGAATCATAAATTGTCTGTTGGTATGAGGTTCAAGATGAGATTCGAAGGTGATGAAGCTCCTGAAAGAAGGTATGCTTGGTGGCTTGTAGTGATAATCAAGGATTCAGTTAAAGTGTGTTAGCAGGGTCTCATTTACAATTTTTACAGGTTCAGCGGTACTATAATTGGTGTGGGAGACACAACACCATCTAGATGGGCAGATTCAGAATGGAGATCCTTAAAGGTAATATTGTATCTGTTACTTTCTAACATTGAAACCAAGAATTGTCGTCTGGGTACTGGACTCCATACTGTACCATTCTATTACATTGTCGGTATGTGGTGTGGTATGGTAAGGTTCAGCATACTGAATGTTGGTATGGTACAGCACCATGTACTGGTATGGTACTGGATGGCTGGTACGGTATGGCACGATCGGTATGGCAAATCTTGCTTGAAACTATTGTGCTAATAGATTGATAGAACTCATTGCTATCTTGAATATTGGTCTCAAAAATTGCATATTTTTACCAGCTGAATTTCAGATTAGCTTGTGTTCATCAATATAATGATTAACCTAAGCCTTTATTATGCCTGTAATTCTTGGCATGGTTTTATTCCCTCGTTCAGTTTGTTCTTTAATTTCAAGCTATATGGTGGATTAATTTGTAGGTCCAATGGGATGAACCTTCATCTATTCCACGCCCAGATAGAGTCTCACCATGGGAATTGGAGCCACTTGTTGCAGCTGCTCCTCCAACATCTCAACCAGCACAGAGAAATAAACGTGCACGACCGCCGCCTTCCATTACGCCTGATATTTCTCCGGTGCTTGGTATGGAACTTGCCTACTGCTAATCCTTTTAATACCTATGTAATGATAGGATATCTTGTATGATTTTGGCTTTGTTTATCCTTTCAAAAAATATTATTTTTTATTATCTCTTTTCCTGTTAGAAACATGCCATGAAGCCTGTGGAATTGAATACATCCATTTCTAGTAACGGCTTCCTTTGGAATGCTGTTCTGTAGTTTTATTTCTGTAGTTATATCGAACAACCACACTTAAGCAGTAATCTGTGCTGCATAAATACATTAAATACATTAAAGTATTGTTAGCTATTTTCGTATGCAACAAAAGTTATGTTTGGCTTTGTTACACACACACAAAAAAAAGTTATGTTTGGCTTGGTCTTAGATTTGGTGGGGGGCTGTTCAAATAATTTGGCATGTAATGAAATTGCCTGCTTAAAACATTCACCTTTGCATCAAGTAGAAATTCATTTTCTTATAGCCTTGGCTATATTCTTGTTGAATCAAATATATGTGACATATCACGTAAATTAGTCTTGATGATTGTTTCTTAACTAACGAAATGAATAACAAAAACTGGCATCACCATAAAAAGGGTTTAGGGGTATTAATGGCTTGTTTGAGACAAAATCATAATTATCTAATTGTAGGAAGAAAGTCTGTTTATAAGATGTTATTTATTCGTTGTGCTACTTTGACATTCCTTCTTGTTCTCTTCAACCATCTTAGCTGCTCTGATGTACTCATCTGTTTCTCCTTGTAGGTTTGTGGAAATCCCCGGTTGAGTCGACCCAAACTTTGTCATTTTCAGGTTTACAACGAGGTCGAGAACTTTATCCATCATCAAGCCCACCTCATTGTTCTCATTAACGTCAAAGCCTGCCTCCATTGGATTAAATGCAAACAATGGGCCATCGGCAGTTATGAACAGGCCTGCATACTGGCCAGTCGGAGCAGATGCACAAACCGAGTCTTTCTCAGCATGCATCAACAGGGAGCCATGTGAAAAGAAGCAGGATACTGGCACTGGATACAGATTATTTGGGATCGAATTAATAGAAAGTCATGCTGTAGAGGAAGCTTCACTGGCAGCAAATGTTGCTACTGCTGTCGGTGAGGTTCAGCCGGTGAAATCTTTGGGGGAGGATTCTGATCGGCAATCTCAGCCATCAAAGATTAACAGGTCTGATGCTCCTGCAGTCAGCAGTGAGCCAGAGAAGTCATGCCTCAGATCACCCCAAGAGACTCAAAGTCGGCAACTGAGGAGCTGCACCAAGGTGATGACAGACTCTTTCTTATCCATTTGCTGGCTGCCTCTGTCAGTAGCATGCTTGGTAATCTAGATAGACAGAGTTGTGGTGGATGTTATAAGCTTCTGAAGAAGCTGAAATGTGTTGCTAAGTCTCCTGTTTCCAAAACAGGTTCACATGCAAGGTATGGCAGTTGGGCGGGCAGTGGATTTGACAAGAGTAGATGGATATGATGAGCTTCTCCAAAAGCTGGAAGAGATGTTCCATATCAAGGGAGAGCTCACTGGTGCAGTCAAAAAATGGCAGGTTGTCTACACCGATGATGAAGATGACATGATGCTGGTTGGCGATGATCCTTGGCAGTAATGCTCTGTAGCCCTCAGCTATGGCATTTCATATTATGGCTTGATCTGTTGATTGTTTAAATTCCAATTTAAGTAGTAGTTTTCTTCATCAGGAAATAGGCGCTTTTGGTAATTTAGAGTTGTACCAACCCTGAGTATCTACATACAATTTGCAGTGAATTTTGCAGCATGGTGAGGAAAATTTATATTTACACATGTGAGGAGGCGAAGAGGCTGTCACCCAAGGTGAAATTACCGGTCGTCAGTGAGGCCATCAAGCCTGGGTTGAAGAAATCTTCATCAGATGCTGATTCCACATGGAACAGATCTGAAGACCAGGATGCTGCTGACAAGGAGTGCTGACCATTTTAGGAGTATGGTATTTGCCCACAAAGCTTTTGTTTGTTTCTTTACTTGGAGCTCAGTCATTAGCTTGTGGCCCAGCAGGGGCCCTGATTTGTTTTGTGCCACAGCTGGTGTTGCCCTTTGTGCCGTGTGTCGTGTCTGGAATGGCAGCTAGTAAGAGAATGGATAGGGGCAATGCGTTGGCTCTCATCCATATTGTTTTGGCAATGTCATCTTTCGTTAGTCCAGTCGCAGCAGGGCACGTGGAGGCCGGCCGGCTAGTGGTGAAGAGATGGGCTCTTATCTGTATTGAGAAAGTATTACATTGGAGTAGGGGGTGATGAAGTTCCCACTCTCTTCTTCCTTTTGTTTTTAACCAGGAGTAAATAGGATATATGTCTATACCTATACACGCTAAAGCACTGCTGAATGTGTTATGTTGCTTTATTTTGGGTGGCAAGTTTGTTTTTTCCCATTTCTCCTTTGTTACATCATATGATTTGTCGTTTGATGGAAAGAAGTATGTACAAAATGCTGTATCTTTTTGTGTTTTCTTCTGTTTGTTTTCTCACTTTCCCTTCTGTATGCCAGCCTGTTAGTATCTACTGTTTGGCAGAAGCTGTGTTACCCCTGCCCCCAAGGAGAATTGTGTGGAAGTTGTATGGTACTTGGATGGATTCTGATGTTGCCTTCTTAAGTAAATTCCCAGGTGGTTGTTTTGTACAATTATCTTTGCCCATGGTAGGTGTGGTCAAGTTCAAGAGCTGTCTTTTATGAAACAATGCCTGATGGTGAAGGTTCATAATTAACCGGGCTTTGGGATGCATAAGATTGACAGCATTTTTAGTATGTTTGGCTGCTCTGGGGTTGGATTTCATGAGCTTGATCTTGCTCATACTGGACTATGAAGACGTCTTGACCTTGCAACCAAGGATTAGGAGGTGTGCTTCTAATGAATTAAAATTGTGATCTTGTGAGAGTTATGTCGGGAAGAACACTATCCTGGTTAAGCCTGTGTTTCTGTGCATGTTGTGTGCTTTTTTGCGATTCTAAATTTCTATTGTACATAGTTGTGTTTCTTTCACAAGATTTTAACGCGTTCTTTCAACGCGTGCGCTCGTTTGTGATCCTTCTCTGGTCGTCTATGAGTTTGGTGTCTAAAATCAATTGCCATTTCCCGGACAATTTCTGGGTGCCTCCAAATCCACATATTACATGAAATTTTGCCCCCTAAAAACAAGTTAGACCAATGTTGACTCTCGGACAAGTAGTCCTAAAAAATTGGAGTCAGAATTGTTCAGAGGGTAAAGGCCAGGTGCCTGGGTGCAGGACCCCATAAGAAAGGCTTTCCACTGATGATATTGAATTTTTCAGGCTGGTTGCCTTGGCTGATGTTCAGCAAAATCTTTCCCTGTGATGCTGGTGATCAGGTCATCCGGTAGGCTTAAAGGAACTTGTGAAGTAGATAGAGTGAGTCCCTGGAATGGCGGCCGTGGTCCCATGTTCAGGTTCAATGACCTGCTGTGAAGTCGGTTGGTGCCTCATGATTCACATCTGCATGCGAGTCAAGACGAGCACGATTTGAGGGGGTTGTTCTATGTCCCATTCAGAATCACAAGCTGAATTGTGACATATCTAGGGTGCGTTTGGTTAGCCATTAAAAATATTTTTTTATTTTAATTTTAAAATAAAATTAAAAGCAATGTTTGATAACACCATGAAAAGCAAAAATCAAAAAAATCAAAATAATTACTTTATATGCAAATAAAAAATTTTACTTTCAAATTTATTTTTTACTTTTTTTGCTTCTTCACATCTAAAATGCCAAATGAAAAATAAAGAGCCTGAACCTTTTTCTCTTATCGAGCTCTTCATCTTTCCGAACCCTTCTCCCTCTCTTCTCGTATTTTTCTCCCTCATCGAGCTCTTCACCTGCCATCCTCAAATATTATTTTTTGCTTTATAGCATCGTAGTTAGCAAACATATTTTTGTTTTTTTTTGCTTTTACTCAATAGCAAAAATCAAAAAAAATAAAAAATACTTTTTGAAAATCAAAAAGTGTAACCAAATGCATCCCTAGCGATCGAATAGCAAACCGTCATCTTTTCGATGTAGAGTAGGAACATCTTGCTTCAAGGCTTTGCCAACATGTTATCATAGAGTAGTGCTAAGGTAACTAAATCATTCAAGGAACAATTGTGATTGTGGTATCCATTTTGGGGCCTTTTTAAGTGGTGTCTAAAGCACCTTCCTTAGGTCTATACTTTGTCCCTCTAATATCTATCACATTATGAACCTGATGCAGCATACTAGATCCATTATCGTTCATAGGAACCTTGTCCAAGAAGAATGAATAATATCCAGGCAGAACAACCTAACAAATTGGCATGTGAAATTGTTTCTAATAATGCAGCAGTATCCAGTCATGAATCACATACTGGAATGCCATGAGAAAAATCATGTGGACCAAAAAGGTTGGTGGCTTGCTGTTGAGAGGAATAGACTCAACGGTGGTGGCCATGATTTACATCACATATCCTGTGCATGAGTTGGCGGATATCACGTAGATTCACGAATGTCTCAAATCGACAGGAAACGATCACTTGGTGTTTAGATATCACCTGTTTGTGGCTCCCATCTATCAGAACCTCCTCATTGATCTCTGTTTGCTCGTGGGATAGTTTTTGCATCTGGTGTTAATTTTTCTGTTCGGTCTTTGCTGCCATTTGTTGTATTTTTGTCTCTGTCGCGTGTTTAAACAAACAATAAATTTGTGTGGAATTTGGAGTTCATATTGTATAATGTGGTTCTTATTTTGGTGGGTGTCGTGTCAATGCTACCCATGCTCAGGCACCTGTAAATTGGACATGAAAAGTTCATCAGACTCATAACTGCTGACTTGGCAACTCCACAATCAATCAAGCTGCGGTCTTTGACAACAAATTCATGAGCTGTACCAATCTCCTGATACCACCTGGCATGAGCATTTCTACATGCACTTCACGGAAGCCATGTAGCATTACTCTGGATAAAAGGCTTCATCAATACTTTTGTGCCACATCTTACAGTGAGTGCAATCTAACAAGCAATTTCTTTCCTGAAAATGATTGTGGTTATTTTTCGGTAAAAGGGAGAAGGCTAAATTTGATTCAGATCTGCAACTATATACTAGACATGACACGAAAGAGGTTGGGCTTCTGCTATGCTAATAATGGCAGCCAATATCTTGGGCAAGACCAAGAAGAAGAAACATGACCACAATTTTTTCTTTTTTAAGGGAAAGAGGACAGAAAACATCTTCCTGTAAAAAGGTGACCACAAAAACTAAGAGGAACAAACAACCTCAAATTTGACCCATCCAAATAGGTACAAGGGGTGGATATTAGGTGTTTTAGCTATTAGCATTAAGTTCAAGTTGATTGTACTCAGCTGGATGAGGTCGACAAGCAAGATGGTCTAATGGCCTAGCTGCCCAAGGCCAGCTGCCTTATTATGCTTTCTAGGCTGCATGGTGTCACCATTTCTACAAGATAGGAGAGTGGATATCATGAAATGTGGCAGCAGCGTCACAATTCTTGTGGTCCAATCCGTTTCATCAAAAAACTACACTATTTTTATGATCCACAAATTGCATTATCCCACCTTGGAAAGAGAACAGCCATATGCCTTTTTCATATTGGGCTGGCTACATAGAATGGAGAAGCCTATTACTGAAGTCTATTCCAGATACTTTTACATCTTTTTATAGAATAAATATAAGAGAGTTAAGGAAGGTTTTAAATCCCATGGGACAGGACTGTTCCGATTTTTTCATGGAGCAGAATACACGCCGCCGTTTCGATACTTGGGACAGAGAATGTCCTAAGACGTCCCGATCAGGATGCCGGGATGCTAGCAGGATGGTTACATCCCGATATATGGGATGGTACCCCATCTTGGTGTTCTGTTGGACGTCTCGCTGGGATCTAAATCCTTAGTTGAGATTTAGGAGAGAATTTTCTAGTTTCTTAGGATAGAGCCTCTTCTTTTAGGTAGATCTTGGTGAAGAAAATCTTCAATGCCTTATTTCTTGGAGAAATGATTTGTTTGAAGAAGGCAAGAAAGAGGTGTACACATGATTTGTGAAGTCTCATCCTCAAATCTGGGCTCGTGGTTCTCGGCTTTCCCAACTCGGTGTTCTTGGAGGGTTTTGAGAACACCATGTCAGTAAATCCATTATGGTTCCTTGTATGTTGAGAATCACTTTCTTTGATGTAATCTCTTGTATATGTCAACGATTGTTGTTTCTTAATGTAAAGTAGAGAAGGTTGTGATCTAAGAGAGGTGTTCTATAAATGTTGTTATCTTTGGCTTGGCTTAGAAGAACTTTTTAGTCCCATTATTTGAAGATAGTGGAAGGTTGATCTGGACTCAACCTGTGATTTTTCTCCATTAACTTTCTACATAAAAGTCTTGATCTCTTGTTTTTTGAATTTCTTCTATTTGTCCATACTCTTTGCTTTGCATTCCTATTGTCTACACAAATAACACAGAGAAATTCCACTGCTGCCATTCCAGGTCTATAGGCATTGGTTTGGATTTACTTGCATTGACATGTTTTCTGTGTGCATTGATACTATTATGTATGTATTGCTTCCATCTGAAGAGCATCTTATGACAGTAGATGATTATCATGCACAAGCATGATCAAACAAAGAATTACAACTGAGCTCCACTCCACATCAAGGTTGGCAGATTATCATGAATGCAGAAAACATCTCTTGGTCATCAAACAGTTTCACATGGTGATAGCCACTCAAAAAGAATTTGCAGAGAAGGTTGTCTTTTGATGTGGTGGTAACTATATATAATCTAGTGATGCAAGCCGTCCATTGCACACAAATGAGCATGTTCTCATGGTTGAATCCAAACTTTAAATTTGAGAAAAGAAAATGATTCAAATTACAACCATGTTTCATTGCAGTTCAAGACAATTGAAGTTTTGAGAGGCAAAAACACTTCGGGGAAGCTAAACTTTAACAACTACACGTAAAACAGTTTCAATCTCATTTCATAAGAAGGATGGCAAGGTATTTCAGGAGAAGGATGGTGCAAGGTGATGGAACTGTGATTTTGAATGTGGAATAAAAGTTTAAGAAAACAATATTTGTTTAGCCTAATTGTAATATCAAGGACCTCTCCCGTAACTGAGCCAGCTGATTGCAATAGCAAGGGAACGCAAGATAATTCAGGAAGATTGAACTTCCATAAGTAGATGGTGAAATTTGATGGCAGATAATTTTAAATATTTTGGTACGTTGGAAAATAACAGAGGAGAATTTTTCATAGAGAAAACAGAGAGGCTAATTTTTTATTGGGAAAAGAGTTGATTTGAAGTAGAAGAATTTGGGTGTTTGTACCATAGGAAATTTCTTAAAGCTGAATTTATGAACTTTGAAATATATAATATTTCAGGCAGATTAGCTTGCAGATCCTAGTAAACAGGATAAAGTAGCTGATTTCTTCTTCTTCTTCTTCTTCTTTTTTCCTTTTACTTTTGATACCTAAATTAATGCAATTATGATCAAATACAAACTCCAAAATAGATTGATAATTTACTTAAATTTTATTGCATTGTGCAAACTCCAAAATAGATCGATAATTTACTTACAATTTTTATTGCATGGTGTAAACTCTTCAGCAGTGATGTAAGTAGTGTAAATTAAAAAAAATGAAAAAATAGAAGACTAAAAAACTAAATAGTCTTAGGAAGAAAGCTATCACAAGAGAATTCCACTTCGACAACTTGAGAGAAAAGAAAGGCACAAAACATAGACTCTGTACATCTAACAAATACTTATGATAAGGTATAAATTATATGTATGTCAAACACTTATTAATTTCAGCTTTCACAGCTCTTAGAACATATGAATATTTGATTTCTGCATCTATCAAATCTGCTGGCTTTGATGTATATTAAATCCCACCAGGCTAAGAATTCTGATTAGTTCGAGTCTGCCACAAAAACCCCAAACTCCCTAAGCAAATCCCTTATGATTGAAATTTTAATCATACGAGAAACATGATTCCAAGAAACTATAATTGTGCTTATGATGCAGCTCAAGATGTCTGAATTTTAACAGTAATTACACAAACACTTGGGAAGCTGAAAAATAGAAGGGAGGACTTTAAGTAGAAGTGGACTTTAAGCAGAAGGAAGGACAATGCAACATGATACGGCCATGGTGATAAGTGGAGTAACATTTCAAGAACAAAAATTGTTGAGTTCCAATGCAATGTCAAAGAGCTGCTACAAAATCTAATGGCAATAACAGGGCAACTCAAGACCCCTCAGGAAGATCAAATTCCAAGAGTAGTTGCTGAAATTTGACAGCTATGGATTCTGAAGAAGTGCTGAGCTGCCGACAAACAACAGCGGAAGTCTTAAACTAGAAGAATCTGGCTGTTGTTCTGTAATAAATTTCTTATTGCGGAACTTGAACTGAAAATATAACCGCAGGCAGCTGAGCTGAAGATTGGCACTAATAGCAATGGTTCAGTAAAGGAGCTGATTTTCTTCCTTTGTTTGATGGGGAAGGGGATGGGCACTTAAACAGGCAAATTTCAAAGGCTAGAGAGAGGATAGTATGAACTCCAACAGCTTGCTAATTTACCATCTAGATGATGATCATGATAATACCACTGCATGAACTCGTCGACAGTGGTGTTCAAATAATCAAAGAACACTATATAGTGGCAGAAAGAAGCCATCATTAGAGAAATCCAAAACCAAAATAAGCTAAAAGAAAGCCATAGATATATATTCTGCAAATCTAATGCATGTAACAATTCAGTTATACTGAAAGGTAAAAAGCTATATATGCAGCAAGCATCCTCAAACCTCATCTCTAACAAAATGAATCATCTTCCATATCCTCCATCTTTCAAAACTGCAGGCTGCCATATTCATATAGCATTCTGGTTGAAGCCAAGAACATTGTCAGCTCCAAATCCAATCCAACCCTCCATCATCAAGAAAGACACTGGAAACCCCTACAGACCCCAACCAAACCCAAACAGCACCAAGCAGAGGATCACATCAATGGCAAGCACTACCTTCACTTGACACCACCATAATTTTCGTGCATGCTGAGGCCCTCGACTCCTCGAGCTCAAGTTCTTCCTCAAAGAAACAACACTGCCCACCGGTTCATGAGGCAATTCAATCCTTATCCCCCTATCGGAATGTTCCTCGCCACCATCTTCAGTCTCCAATGCTCTCTCCTTCGACTTCTCCCCATCATATTTCTCACTCGCCTTCCTTAAAAGAAGCATCCTTGCAGAATTTGTTGATCCATCAGTCGATGCACCATCGGATGTCTGATTCCGGGACATGCTCTTCAATGAAGAAATCAAGCGGCCAATGAAGGGGACCAATTCATCCAGGAATCCATTCTTGGAGGCCTTGAAGCTGTCTCGGAGCTGCTCAAGGAACCAGCGGGTGTCCGAATTGCCAGTGCTCACGTCAACAATGGCGAAGTAGGTGTAATTGTCTTCCATTAGAAAGCTGAAGGTCCTCGAGTTGACAGTGTGGGAATACCAGGAATGAAGGGTTGGGGCTTTTCCTGGCAGCGCTCGGCCAAAGCCTCGAGCTCATGGTCGCCGCCACTGAATTTGTGAAGGATTTGGTTGCCTCTAGAAACACAGCAGAAGACTACGTTCCCTGGTGGAGGCTGGAATTCCATTGGAGATGGAGGACTCTCTGCTACCTTAATTCATAAAAATCCAAGCTTTGGAAGGTTTGGATCAATTGCCTTAATTTTCACAAGGGTTTTGATATCATGTTGAAAGAAACTCAGATGAATTCGGAAGCTGGAATGAAGGGATCAAATGGATGCAGAAAGGCAAAATTTTCCAGCTTAAATTCATAAAAATCCCAGCTTTTTCCAAAGTCTCTCTCCCTCTCCAGTCTCTGATTCATAAAATCCCAGCTTTGAGAAGAGTTGGGATGAATTACCTCAAATTTAACCAGGGTTTTGGCATCAAGTTGAAGGAAACTCCAGACCAATTTTAGCAGTGGAATGAAGAGATTAAGTTGATCCACAGAGCCAAATCCTTACAAGCCTTGGTTCATAAAAATCCCAGCTTGATATCAAGAACCGTCTCTCGGCTAGCTTAAATTCATAAAATCCCAACTTTGACAATGGTTAGGATTGATTACGTCAAATTTCACCAGCGTTTTGAATCAAATTTGGAAAGAAACTCGGAAAAGTTCTGGTGGACATCGGAATTTGGAAATCTTTCCGTTGGGATTTGGAATCCGACAAAACTGAGAGCCAAGGATTGCAAAAACTGTGGAATTGGACGAAGAAAGTGGAATCATAGGTGGAATGTTTAACATCAGAAGAACGAAAGATTGGATTCTTGCCGGAAGATTGAAGGAAGGAAGGAAGGGAAGGGAAGGCAGGTCCGAAATGGAGCGCCGAGGGTTAGGGTTCCAAAGAGAAGCCCATCCCGGAGAGGAGGCATAGATTGGAGGATAACTGAAACAAATTACCGGCTTTGTGTGGTTGATGGAAATTGACTTCCGAAGAGCCAAGATCTGTCCTCAAATTCAGAGCTGAAAAATAGAATCTTTGCTTTATTTGACAATGTAATATAATTAATAAATAAAATAACACATTGTTCCCATGATTTTAAGAATTATTGTGTATTATAATTTTTTTATCTTGGAAGGCCCTTGTGATATCACGTGTATTGTGCATATATACAATAATACATTAATATTAAAGCTATTTATTTTGTTGTTTTACTTCTCGTAAGATGGAATCCTAGTTGCCATTAATCCTTTCCATTGTTGCTCTGATTAAAATGAAATGATCACACAGTATTGTTACTTTTGTTGATATTTTTGTTATCTTGCCTAATTGTGACTAATACTATGATAACTATTACTTTATGAAAAATGGTTACATACAAGAAGATGTTTATTCCCAGCCCATCATAGCAGCCTAACAGGGTAAAAGTGGAAAAGAAGAACCCATCAAACAATTTGTTGAGCAGATAATGATCATTATATTTCTTATAATGAGAAATAACTTTGTGAAAGGGATGTGTTATTCAATGACATTCATGGTAGTAGGACCTCAGCTGTTGCTATTCATACTATGCTGTGGGAATAATATAGCTTTTAATACTTTTTAAATTGACCTAATTCTAATAAATTCGATGAAGCAATGCAAAGTAAAATTAAACATAAATAGAAATGATTTGTGACTTGGACTATTTACTAATCCTATATGAGTACAATAAGTCCAATTGAAAGCAAGGTTAGGTGCTGGGTTCTTTGTTGTGTAGTAGTGGATGGTGGAGGTCTGGAATAGTGGGAGGAGATAAGAATTTCTACAAATAC
>KE504656.1:1654601-1687035 GCA_000441515.1 Elaeis oleifera
ATATATATATATATATATATATAACTTTTATTATTTATTTGATTTAAAAATTTGAATCGATGGAAAATAGATCAATAGGATATATTAAATTTAATAATCATTGAAAAAATTATGCCCGTAAAATGGGCTCACCTTGGCTCCAGGGGACAGAGAGTAAGCATAGCAATGCGAACCAGAAGCCGGGTCGTCGACGGTCAGATCATCCCCCTCGGCCCCATCCATCATCGCCAATCGCAGCACAGCGGACTTCACATCCTCCGCAGGCCATCTGTACTCCACGTGTGTATTATAATCCGTGTCGGCTAGCAGATCCCTCCAGGGATAGTACACCTGGCTCCCGCTACTACAGATCAACGCATCAAATTCCGTTGGATCCACGTGGCAGCATCTCAATGCCTCTACGGTATCCATGATCGTGGACCCCGTGGAGAACACGTACCCGGTTCCAGGACCACCGACGGCCATGACCTTCCTGATGGTTCCCTCCAAATCATCGATCACCAGCCGTCCCTTTTCATCATAGCAATCGGCGGCGATGACGAAGAGCTGGCGTCTCCTCCCGGGGGAGTAATCGACGGAGGCGTTGGTGGCGGTGTGGGTGCGGTCCGGACGGTGGCGATGGAGGGCTTCGAGGATGGCGGCGACGTGGGAGCCGTTGGGTTTGAGATCGGCGGCGGCGGCGGCGGTGGAGTCCAGGGAGAGGCGGTCGTCGGCGACGTCGCGGAGGGAGTCGGTGAGGGGCTCGTCGACGGGGAGGCGTGGGGCGACGTCGAGGCGGGTGGTGGGGTGGAGGGTGCGGCAGTGGGCAACGTGGGAGAGGTAGTTGCGGCAGTGCTCCGGCCAGGAGAAGCGGTGGATGTTCTTGAGGCCGTTGCGCCGGCAGTCCAGCCAGAGGGATTTGCTGGAGACCAGCTTCAGGAGTGCATTGGATATCGCATTCTGGTCATGGGGGTCCACCAGGAGGCCATTGTTCAGTGCCTGACATCAAAAATATAGCCGTTGGCCATTCAAAAAAAAAAAAAATAGCCGTTAGATATTACTACCTCCCTCACAGCCCGACAGTGTTATTTTTTTTCCCAGCTTAGTCTACCTACACCAAACCAAAGAAGTTGCAAGAGAAATTCCGCTAAATGTCTCACTAAAATCAAAGTTGAGCTCTAATCAAAGTTGTAGTGGAAAGGAAGATTGGAACTCTCCAACTCAAATGTGAAGTGGAGATGATCTGAACTCAAGAGGCGTAGCTCAGCAGATCAAGAAAGGGATTAATTTGTATTAAAAGATAAGGCTAGGCGGAAAGAAAGTAATTATAAAAATACCAAAGAAAAAGCTACAAGCTACTTGTATTATATAAATATTTAAACCACCATGCCCAATTAAAAACCTGTGCTTCCTTAATTACCGGAGGGATAAATTTGTAGTTATAAAGTAACACCGTGAAAATTTTCTTATCAAAATATGAGAGAGAGAGAGAGAGAGAGAGGAAAGTTTTACCTTGATTATGTCTACTGGTCCCCCATTCTTGGTTGCAACTACCGGCAAACCATAAGCAGCCGCCTGTAAAATTCTCAAACAGCTTATATAATAAAATCCGTATAGGATTACGTAAAGAAATCTAATAAAGCACTCCTTACCTCTATGAGGGTGAGACCAAACGGTTCAACAAGGGCCGGATTGATGAAGACTCCCTGCCAAAATTTAACACCAAGTAATCCAACTCATATCAATACCAGTTCACATCCACAGCCCATCAGGTTTATAGAACATGATGTCATTAACGTGAATACCTTAGTCTTTGCTGCCAGACGATATATGTGTGGAACATCACTCTGCTTGTGGCGCTTGGGGTATGCCACCTGACCATAGAGATCATACCTGTCAATAAGCTTGAGGACCATCGTCAAAACTGCCGCGCTGCCGCCGGACATTTCTTCGATATCATCTCTATTGCCCTGTATCAGTGTCTGCAATAGTGCTCAGGTCCAATTACTCCCGCTTGTTTAAATTCACAACTCACTAAGACATCATAAAATGGTTGGAGACTAATCATGGACTAATTAATTACCAAGTTAGCAAGCTCTCGGAGAGGGCGGCATTCGCCGAATGCCTTGAGCAGTGTCATGACATTCTTCTTCGGGTCGGGCCGAGACAGGGCAAGGATCATAGGCTTGTGAGGGTTTGTGAAGAACCTCATTATCTGCACAAGGTTATGATGTATTGTACTCAATAGCAAGCAGGGGAAGAACAATGGGTGGACAATTAAGCTCAAGCTTGTCTTATAACCTCAGACCATATGGGAGGTAAATCTCTCTTCCCTTGAGTTCTATCCAAGCTGAACAATGATAAGAGATCACCATCCCCTTCCAAGTCTTGAGTGTTCACATGACTGAAATCCATCCCCGGTGGTATCACCTATTAATTGAGCAAGCCATTTGTTATAGAATCATGTAAACTTGTAGTCTAAAATAATTCAAAACAACTAAATGGGCTGGCCTTGGGCCGAGAAAATCAAACAGGCATGGAAACATGATACAAGCCATCATAAGTAAAGCAATGTTCAAATTGGCCTTTGGTATCTTAGCCCATTTGCACCACTAAATTGGAATTGGTTGCTTACCGCCATCCGAGGCATGTAACGGCCAAGGCAACTAACACCCCTCCTCCTCCTCACCCTGAGCTTCCTTTCTATTGTTATGTCGAAACCATCATAAAGCCCCCACTGCTCGTCGATCTCCTGGCGAGTGCTGGTGACAACCAGCTCGGTGGCATCGAGCGCCACCTCCTCGGCCTCGATCCTTCTCATGATCCTATATGTGGAGTTGATATCTTCTCTGCTTAGTTTGCCTTGCTTGAGGAGCTGCTCTAGCTTGTTCCGACCCAATGAGTGGCCTGTCATCACCATCGGCACGCCGAGGGCACCCGAGAGGTGGGCCGCCACCTCACCGGCATCGGCATAGTGACCATGGATCACGTAAGGCCATGCAGGCTTGGCACTGCCATCCTCTGCAATCTGGTCACTCAGGGACCGAGCAACGTTCGTGATGTGGGCCAAGGCCCGGTCCACGAACTCAGGGATGTGGGGCCACAGGGACTCTTTGGGCAAGTACCTGGGAATGATAAAAGGGAACGTTAGTTCAGGCCACAACAATTGTTATGGGCCAAGAGTCTGGTGGAGACTTGCAGGCTTGGCTAAATAGATTCATAGACTACGTCCAAATTGGAAGAGCTAAGTGGTTTCAAGTGCTAAACTTACTAAATTGGAGATATGTTCATCTTAATGCAAAAAATTACATGGTGTCCACATGTTGTTTTAATAGGGTTAGCTACTGTCATGGTTGCATTAGAATAAATCAGGATCCATTTGCATTCCTTCTGATAATGATGTATGGTTGGCTGGCCGGTAATTATTAAAATGTAAATGTGATTTAAATGAAAAATATAGCATCTGAATTTTAGTGTTTTCTCTTATAATATGTCGTAGACTAATCCAATCATGAACCAACACGCTCAAAGATGAACAAAAAAGAAATGTGAGAAAAATGGTGCATTACATACATGTTTATGTGTGTTGATTTGTGGTTGGATTGGTCTATGTTCAGTAGTGGATCTGATCCAACTAAAAGTTTTCTAATCATTAAATGCAAACCAAACTCAGGAGCATGGTGCAAATTTTTCTAGAAAGAAACAAGAAATAGTGAATGAGTTCTATCTTTTTTATTCCCCCTGATTTATCAAGATGTGAGTGCAATATTTTACCTATCTCGAGGTCCACATGGCAGCCGGATTATATAGGCCCCACAAGAATCACCATCAACACTTGGATCCACATCGGACGGACGGGTCAGCATCTCGACAGGCTCACCATAGGTCCAGTCAACTTCTGGGGCCAAGATTTGGCGAGTCAGGAGGTCCACACGGTAGACTCCCTTGGTGGCAGCCAGGGCCCGGGCTAACTCCACCACATACTTCACCTGATCATCACCCAAGATGTTAGGATAGACCACGTATTAATTTTGCCTAACCATTTCACATGGATGTTTCTGATGGTACACCTGCCCTCCCGTGTCCGAATCTCTTCCAAGCTCCATGTTCTCTCCACGTACCAGTCCATGCAAACTGCAACAAAGCATATGTTAACAACCTCTACCAAAAAAAAAAAAAAAGGGGTATGTTCACAAAGAAATTAGCCTTATATTGCCATTTTTGTGTATGTAAATAAAGTTAATCTTGTAGGTCTTGTTGTAAATAGGCAAGCTATAGTACACTGGTTCCATCATGGGCCTGAGATGTGCTTCTAGTGCATGATTAGTCCAGATGTCTTAAGTGCAGCAGTAGTAATAGTGGCATTTTGCTATAATGGAATACCTAATAGAGCTCATAGTGAATTGTGCTTTGGAATATTATTGTTGTGCTCCCACCATGTGTCACAAGGCATGCCTAGCTTTTCACTTTGTTCGGTCCTAAAGTGAGAACTATTCCACGCAAGCAACATTAGTGACACTCAATTATCCAAATTTTGGCATGTTGTGCTAAGACCATATGCTCCATAGCCATCCATTTAATTAAGTAATCTACACTCATTTTTTGAAAGTTATTGGAAAAGAGTCTGCGTTAACAAATTAACAAACTCGTACTAGCAAGTATAGAAGATAAATGAACAAGATTCATCTACAATCTATGTTCACCTCATCCTTTAACTGCATAATCCAATAATGTGATTTAGATCACCAATGAATTTTAGTGATGGTGTCGGGATCAAGATCACCTGATGAGCACTATATAGAGATGGTTGCTCTTCCCACCATCCTCCTCCCACATCTTTATATCTGAATCGATATGCGGCATTACAGCACCATCCTTGGAGATCTTTGTGATCTCTTGTCTCCCTTCCTCCTCCGATAACTCAGAGAGATCCTTTGCTGCATCCTTGCTCCCTTGCTCTCGCTCCTTTCGTCTTTTAGCCAGCCCACTTGCATCATCCCACTTGATCTACAATTATTTTTCAAAACTATGAAGAACATTATATACCCGCACACCATTTTTGTATACCGTTAGTTTTACATACTAACATACATGATATAGTATAATTGAAAAGTTTTTACAAAAAATACTAATACCAATCATAAGACAAGTTTGAGATGATCAAACAATCAAGATACATCCCAACAAGAAGAATAAAGCAAACTCATCGTCACCACTACCTGCTTCTTTTTGCGAGCTAGTTGCCATATTCTCCAGCACAAGTTTTCCAATCGGTTGTTGCGCTCCTGGCTATTCCTCTTTGCCACCACCTGAACATGAGTACACCAACCCTCTTACCAGTGATCCCCTTCAACCTGATCAGAACAATTAGAGGAGATTGCTGTTTTCGAGTACCTTGATCCAGGTCTTGTGGTGGTCGGTGTCGTCAAATTGGTTGACGACTTCCTCGACGAAGTACTTGGTGGGACTGTATCCCAGTTCTTTTCCGTTGCCGACTTCTTCTTTCTCCAACACCGACGGCAGGGTCGGTTGCCGAGATCCAATGGACCGTTTGGCGCCGGCGTCTAAGATGGCCTCCAGATAGCCGTTGAGCCAGTCGTTTCCCGCCATCTCTTTCTCCCCTCGCCCTGTTTTCTCCTCGATTTCTTTCCTCCCTCTTGCTTGGACTTTTATAGAGAAACAATACTATGGAAGAAGTTGGACTTGGGGAACAAAGAAATATAAAATGGAGAATATTGTTCCTCTAAATTAATAAGGAAGAGAGAGAGAGAGGAATTGGATTGGAGTGCGGTGGTTGTCGTTGGAGACCGAGTTGAAGAGGAGAGCGGAGTTGGCCATTATATAGGAATTTGGGAAAAGATTGGATACCCGGAATTTTACTAGTTTCTTATAAGAAATTATCAGCATATCCGAACAGGACTCCTTGTGGAGAATAAGTACATGGAATATGATGGGCTCCCACTAGACTACCACGCAATTCATGGGATGATGACAATTGGTGGTTCTAGCTTGAGTGGTCGCTAGACCGGCCATGGTTCAAGGGAAACCAAAGAGAACTGGGTTGGGTCCAATCCTCATTGGACAGCGCTGACCTTTGATTGAGGACTGAAATGTATGAAAAAAAATGTGGAATATATGTTATGCACATGAAATTAGATGTCAAAACTTGTGCTTCTATGCAAGTTCATCTGCTAGTGCTGTCTCAGGCTCGATGAGCATCGATTCCAATCCATTCCAGGGGAAAAGAAGGGGAGAGATGCAGAAGAGAACGAAATCTAGAAAATGTAGGACTATTAATAGTGGGGGAAAGGATTGTGGCATCGAAATATAAGAGCTAACTCTTTCAAATAAGGAAAATGAGGGAATTGCACTGATGATTCTATTCTTTGTTGCAGATCCATTGATGTGCAGACATTAACAATGACATCAGAAAGGAATACAAGATTGATCGGAAGTCTTTACATGCACGCATCACTATTCAGTAAAGTAGCATTGTTCAGAGAATTATACGTTTGCATATCGATTAGTAGAAGATAGAGTACTTTAAGAATAAATTTTATGAAAAATATTTTAAGAACAATTGACACCATCAAAATCTAAAAATGATCGATTGCATAAGTTTAGACCACTTTAATAAGTTCATGCCTTCATACAAAATATTTGGAGGTTCATCCACTACTCCGACATCTGAAGATTCTTTCATCATGCCATCGCGACGTCTGTCCAGCACATCTTTCGGGAGGTGAACAGTGACGCAGATTGAGTTGCACTTTTTGTTGTCGAGCATATCAGAGACTGGACCTGACGTCAAGATGATGATTGCCCTTAGGTCCTGCGAGATATTTTGTATATTCTGATTTTTGGACTATATTTACACTAGAACGGTGTAATGATCTGTTTGTAAAAAAAATATGTAAATATTTAAAATATAGAAAAATTTGCTAACATCCATCCTCACCATTGGTAAATTGGTGTTGTTTTCAAACAGTGTGCAAGTTAATTATTAGAAAGGAATGCACTAATTGATGATACAAGAGCCCCATATTTGTTTCTTAGTGACCAAGAGCATCATGAACGCTACATGCTTATTAAGATGCATTCTCCACTTGCTCCTGCTTGACAATCACATCACATCTCCACCGAAGCAAAAGGATAGCAAAAATTATTGGAAAAGCCAGGGAATAATGTTTCTTTTCATCTCTTATTCCACCATATCTCCATTTCTTTCTTGTTAGGTTATGCCTAAGGTTGGTAACATCCTGCTGTGCTCTCTCCTTGGAGACACGTCCTAATGATGGATTCCACTTTAATCTTCCATATCCGAATATGCCCGTATATGCTGTATATAATCACTGAAGAAATGGTGCACCTACACGTCCCATCAAACGTGTCCTCTGGAAAACAACATGATCATTATTTAAGAAGTGAAGAGGATCAACCCAGAGAGTTCATAGTGTAGAGAACAAGTAATGTTATTGTATTAACTGAAGATCATACGTACGTGTTGATTACAAGAACCACTTGGTGAGCTTACCTCCTAAGACCATATGCATATGGTATGCACAGTGAATTTGGAAAGAAGATGAGAGAATCGTGCTTTTGTTGAGGTTTGGGAAGTAAATCAGCAGGCTGAATCTCAGATGGAAGATGGTGAAGAGAGAGTTTCGCGGACACCAATATGCTTGGTGGGCTCATATCTGATAGGTTTATTAGCAATTTAAATAGTACTAGCATTATCATATTAGAATGGAACCAGCTTAAAAATGACAGCATCCATATTTGCCAGAAGCCAATTATGAAGCCAAATGATCTTGGTGGTAGTAGTGAGAATAGTTTATAGTCCAACTTCAGCTGATGATTGGGAGATGGTTGTGTGCCTCCTACCTAGATATCCAGAGACAAGGAAAGTGCCAAGAAAGACATAGTAGGTAACGACGGAATGACGATCAACAGGATTATTTCCAAGTAGTATCAAAGAATGCATAAAGCTTAAGATAGGAAGAGAGGGATAAAAGCAAGGCTTGTGAAACTAGTGGCTTGAGGATAACACAACAGGCATAAAAGATGGGCATGGTGAACTATATTATGGAGGCTAAGACATGCACAGCATGAGCAACATCTGGCCTAAAAATAGTGAGATAAACAAGACTGCCTACCAATTGTCAATGAGTAAGATCAAAAAGAATAGCACCAACTCCAAGTTATAAATTATGACGAAGATCCAATGGAGAATCAATAGAGTGAGTGTGAGAGCCCATGATGGCATATGTTTAATTTGATATTAGTTGTGTAATAAAGAGATCTTGGATATTTATACAAGGCCAAGATCTTAAATAATACTTCTAGCTAGTTTTTTGAATGAGATTATAAATTGTTGTATGGATGGTATTATAGCAGATCCAGTCTACAGCTCTTGTAATTTAAAAGATTCTGTAGCACGTGACTATTTAGGATTGACCACAAGTTAATCATGGGGTTTGTGATTGAACTTGACTAGCAAGAATGTCAAAGCTTAAATAAGGAAAATATATGAGAGCTCATTCAAGCATATATTTAACCCATATCGATTTTGTACTTGAAAGATTTTGCATACCTATATAGCACTAAAAAATCTAAATAATACTTTCTTATTAGTCTTTTGAATGAGATCCTAGGTTGTGACATCCAAAATCAGTTAATCTAGCTCTATAGAGCATGTCAATAGTGCACATCTATTGGGTAAGAGAGAGCACTTAGAGCTGTAGGCAACCTCGTCTTAAAAATATCAAAAGATGGACTAAGATTAGTTATGGAGAACTACGGCTTGACAAAAGTGATATACTCTAGATCATCCTTAGTAATAATCATATCACCAATAAAACAATAAAGAATTTGATTGCATGAAGAAGAGTAGACAAACACGATAGGATCATAATCAATCGGAGTGAATCTAGTAGCAGGAATAATACTGTTAAAACATTTGAGCCCTACATAAGGAGCTTGTCTAAGATCTTAAAGAGTGCAATAAAGGCATTAGACATGAGTAGAGAGACAAGAAACTCATGATGACTTCCTCATGAAAGTAGCCATCAACTAACTAGTGCAGAGGTCTCCTTGAAGTCATTGCCATGCTCCTGCTCAACTCTACAAGCAACAAGGCAAGCTTTATTAACGCTCGATTGAGTCATCAAAGTGAGTCTTGATCTTATAAGTCCACTTGTAGGTGATGGAAACCTTGTCTGGGGGAAGAGGAACAAGGTCTCATATGCCCATACACTCAAGCGCATCAAGCTCTTCAGACATTGCTAAACATTGCTAGTTTATATTAACAACCACTTTAAATATCATAAGCCCTTGATAGGAGTGAATAACAAGCAAAATAAATAAAAGCATGGAACTCTGGTGAAAAGCATTGAGTAGCACAAGTGAGTTTAGCAGGAGCAATGCAATGGCTTAAAAGGTGTTGCGGCCAATTCTCCGTTGCCTGTCGTCGGAAATGAACATCTGCAAAATAGCGTTCGCACAAACCGAATTTATGTCCGACGAGGACCCTCCGATGCTTAAGTCAGAGAAAAAAGTTGGTGAACAAGAGTTGAATGTAAACAGTAGCAGAATTTTGGCCCAGCGTCGGCTTACCAGCTCTGTTCTCTTACCCCTTTTATAGATGAGATTGTTGTAATCATCGGATATGGTCCCGCATTTTATGGTGTTAAATCATCGGGCCATAATCACGTAGTAGATCATTAATTCCCACTAATTACACCGTGATATGCGGCCGGTAACCGTTTGTGACGGTTATGGTATTGTATTTATATATTTGACAGTCGATCGTTTGACAGTCGGTCGGCCATGAAGATGGTGAGTCGGAGGTTGACCATCGGTTGAGAACTCTGAAATATCGATGGTTGAAGTAGTCCGCTGTCTGTGGTACCCGAACATCAGCCGCTTATCGATCTTGAGTCGGTGCGGCGTGTTCGATTGGACGGTTGAAAGTAGTGTCGGCCTGTTTGATCAGTGTTCTATCGATAGTCGGTTTCAGGGTCATGTCTGTTTGTGGGGCCAGAGTCGGATGTCGGTCGGTCTACACTGAAGATCAGTCGGTTTATGAGGATCGATCGGTTTATCCCAACAGTTGCCCCCTCACTTCTGAGTCCAATGGTGAGTCGCCGCATGCATCATCACGTGGTCAGTTGCCTTGGACAAAAGGAGTTGTTGTCTGTCATGTCGAATCCCGACTCTGTCACCATATTCTCTAGAGTACGATCGATCAACTACTTTGTCATCTTTGAGCTATTGTATCAGCAGGAAGATTTGGTGTCAGGCATCGTTTGCAGAAGGTGAGCCGACGCCAGGCGTTATATCGGGAAGGCGAACCGGCATCGTGCGATTTGATTCTGGTATGTAGATTTTCGCCACGTGTCGGGATGTTATTGAGTTGGAGCTGTACATGCGGATGGAGGTGATGTGGTTTAATCTAGTGCAGATGCGTCGAACCGTCGGGTCGATGATGGGTCCGGATGCTACCACGTGTCGTCATCCGATGTTGTCTCAATCTGACCGCTTTAATTCGGGCCGTTGGGCATTCCTCGATAGAAAAGGTCGCTGTCAGCTAGGTATTTACCTTGCTATTGTCTCTTTTGGTGGGAGAGCTCTGTCAGAGAGCTGCTCTCGTGCGAAAACATTCTTTGTCATTTTCTTTTGAGGTTCTTTGGATTTTTAATAGTTCTTCCAATGGGTGAGATTCCTGCAGGAGGTGGTTGGTCGGAGATTTTGGCCAACGACTCCCTGTCGGGCTCGGGAGTTTCTTGTTCTCGGATCCGATTGTTGGTCAGTTTCGGAAGCGGCATTGCGCTTCGGGCCGTTGTCAGCTTTTCACTCCTGGTGTCGATGGTGGGGTCAACGAGCTGTTACCGTATATCCCGCATCTCCATCTCAGCTGCATGATCAAGGTCATCTTCGACGGTGGACGAAAATCTGAAGCCCTCCTTTAGCTCTTATACAAGGAGGGAGTGGTCGTCGATCGGGTAAGACCCTCTCTGTTCTCGTACGAGTGGGTCAAGCTGTTGATGTGGTTGGCCGAGCAATGTGATCGGTCAACCATCTTCACAGTTCAACTCGAGTGGTATCGTCCCTCGAGCTTGAAGGTGGAGTTTGTCGAAGAAGCCGATTCAAGGTGGACCGTCGATTCTTCAGTGGAGTGAAGGGCGGCGATGAAGATTAGTCGGTGTTTTCTTGGTTTCTCTTTTTGTAAAGAAGATGTAATCGGACTTCGATCCAATTTTGTAATCTCTCTTTTTTGATAATGAAAGAAGTATTTTTGTTCTGAATATTCCTCTGTATCGTCGAGTCTGCAATGTTTGTTTGTAGAATAATCTCTGAATGTAGATCGTAGATCCGACCATTTCACAGACTTTGTAGAATCCACTAGTCGCATAGTTTCTGACGTATTTAGTTAGGATAACGATGGTAAGTCGAATATCCAATATCCGAAGCTTGATCGAATTTATTCATCGTATTGTTTGATAATTGGTGGCAAGCTGAATATCCATCGACTAGCCATGGCCATGTCGGTATAGTTCCAATCCGACCTTGATGGTCTTAGCATTTTGTCTTTCTTAGTTGATACTAAGTCGGCAACTTAGTCAGCTGCTTCAATGGAGAGCCGACTATGAGGGCAGCGCGGCTTCTTTCTATGTCGCCAGCGCTGGCCTCCAGTTGAAGTCGATAAGTCAGTTCTGTAAAAAAATCAGAATGTAGTCGGCGTCGAGATAGTCGATCTTCTGACTTTTACAGTGAAAGTTGAAGCACAATCGAAGTTGAGATAAAGTCGGTTTTTCAGCTTTTTACGGTGAAAGTTGAAGTACGATCAGTGTCGAGATAATCGATCCTCTAGCTTTTACAGTGAAAGTTTGCATATTTGATGTCACTTTAAAATCACAGTCGGGATGTCAGTTTTGCAAGAGGACCGAAATATAGTCGATACTAAAGCAGTTGATTTTTTGAGTAGTTGCATTCAGAAGGAAGTCGAGTAGAATAAAACATTTGTCATGCTTTTATTAGCTAATTATCGAAACAACAACAGCATCGTCGTGA
Source organism: Elaeis oleifera (assembly GCA_000441515.1). Classification (NCBI taxonomy): domain Eukaryota; kingdom Viridiplantae; phylum Streptophyta; class Magnoliopsida; order Arecales; family Arecaceae; genus Elaeis; species Elaeis oleifera. The sequence continues at coordinate 1,666,653 of KE504656.1, forward strand.
GGAGTTTGAATTCTCCGAACATCCTCTTCCAAGAAAGTTATTACATTGAGTTGTTGTCGTTTCACCGACTCTTCTTCAGGAGTTATCCCTTAGTTCAGTCGTCCGGAGATCATATTGATGACTCTCGCAATCGACTGATTATTTACAGCTCCCTTAGTCGGCTGGAGGTTGAGTCGGCGGATCCCTTCGATATTTTTTGAGATAGCCTCATCGTATCAGAACTTCTATTTCATCCCTGAGCTGGATGTATTGTTCGATGTCGTGGCCGTGGTCACGGTGAAACCGGCAATACTTCCTTCGATTGTGGTTCTTCATTTTCATCGGTGGAGGGTGCCGTAGATATTTCATCCCTTCGATCTCCATGAGGATCTGTGCACGAGGAGCAAAAGAGGGGTATAAGAGTTATACCTGTTATACGTCGGCCTTGGACTTCATCGGGATGAGGTTTGCTTATTAGTCGGGGACCTATTTAATTCGGCTGGAGCCCCACTCTTCTTCTGACCTTTGCTTTCAGTTTGGCACCGGTCAGAGGCTTCTTCGTTTGCGCGTATGTATTTGTACGTGCACTTCAAGAGTTTAGCATATGTCCAAGAGAGAGTTTTATCCAGTAAATACATGAATCGAGATCCCCTTAGACCTCTCTTCATGGTCGATATAGCCATATCTTTGTTGAGATCTTTGATCTCAAGTGTGGCCGCGTTAAAGTGGGCCACAAAATCTCTTAACGACTCAGTCTCTCCCTGCTTGATCGAAAAGAGACTGTCAGAAGTTCGTGACGGCCTTCGATTGGTACTGAAGTGAGCCACGAAGTAATATTCGAGCTGTCCGAAGGAATATATGTTTTCTGACTGAAGCTCGGAATATCAGGCTCGAGCAACTTTCGAAAAGTCATCAGAAAACTGATACATAGGAGGGTGTCGGTTGCCCTCTGAATCATCATGAGAGCCTTGTAGCTCTCAAGATGGTTGATCGGATCGGTGGAGCCATCGTATGGCTCCATTTGTGGTATCTTGAATCGAGATGGAATCGGCTCGTCCAAGATGTGTTGGGAAAGAGATTATGCGGTGTGAAAGTCGTAGTCGTTGGAAGACTTCTGACCATCCACCTATAGTTGGACAAGTCGGCGGTCGATTTTCTCGAACTTACGTTCGTAGTCTTCGAGCCGCTGATGGTAGGAAACTCCAGGGGTTGAACCTCTCGATGAATTAGAGGGAGAAGCAGACGGTGTTCGTGGTCGCTTCCTTCCTTGCCCGATCCAATTGAGAAGGAGAGGGGCACCGTGAATGGTGGGTGGCACATTGAGAGTGTCGCGAGTGCCGCTGCTTGTCCCGATGAGAGAGTCGAGACGGCCACTCTGGTGAAGAAGACTGCCGTGGATGACAGCGGCTGTGCCTGGATGGCATTGATTGTGCCATCGGTTGCTCCACTGGTGACTGTAGTGGCTGGGTCTGCTGCTGCTGGAGGCTTCTAACCACTTCTGTAAGAACAGTCATCTGCTGTACGAGTGTAGCGATCTGAATATCCATGGTGATCACAGGACGTGAGGAACTAGGCTCTGCTACTGGAGGAGGGGAGGAACCTCTTCCCGACGGGAAGAGTGTCTCGCTGATCCGGTTGCAATCGAGCGTTGGGCTCTGATTTTCGTCATTGCAAGTTATTTTTCTCTCCCCTACCTGGTGCGCCAATATGTTGCGGCCAACTCCCCGTCGCCTGTCACCGAGAATGAACACCTACAAAACAGTATCCGCACAGACCGGATTTGTGTCCGGCGGAGACCCTCCGATGCTTAAGTCAGAAAGGAAAGTTGGTGAACAGGAGTTTAATGTAAACAGTAGCAGAGTTTTGGCCCAGCATCGGCTTATTAGTCCTGTTCCCTTACCCTTTTTATAGATGAGATTGTTGTAACCGTCGGACGTGATCCCATATTTTATGGTGCTAAATCATCGGGCCATAAACACGTAGTGGGTCATTAATTCTCACTAATTGCGTCATGATATGCGGCTGGTAACCGTTTGTGACGGTTATGGTATTATGTTTATATATTTGGCAGTCAACCGTTTGACAGTCGGTCGGCCATGAAGATGGTGAGTCGGCAATGGTGAGTCGGAGGTTGACCGTCGGCAATGGTGAGTCGGAGGTTGACCGTCGGTTGAGAACTCTGAAATACCGACGGTTGAAATAGTTCGCTGTCTGTGGTATCCGAACATCAACCGCTTATCGATCTTGAGTCGGTGCGGCATGTTCGGTTGGCGGTTGAAAGTAGTGTCGATCTGTTTGGTCAGTGTTCGATCGGTAGTCGGTTTCAGGGTCATATCTGTTTGTGGGACCAGAGTCAGGTGTCGGTTGATCTGCGCTGGAGATCAGTCGGTTTATGGAGGTCGATCGGTTATCTCAACAAAAGGATAATAAGACTAGGTGGTGGAGCAACTATTGGTAATGAATCACAAACCAATAGCGCAACTTGTGTGCCATCACATTAAGGAGTATTGTAGATAAGGCAAACGTGTCACGAGTAGAAGAGCTACAAGGGTTGAGAGAAACACACTAAGCAAGATTAACCAAGTGGGGTAACATGTCATGTTAAGGGAGATCAACAAAGACAAGTTGAGGAGTGGAAGGTGAGGCAAGAGCAAGTGGATGATGAGAGGGATCGTAGAAAGGAAGATGCTCGTGAAATATATAGAGAAAAATGCATGCACTGAGAAACAGTATCATAGCATCCATATACCCTTTATGCTCAAGACTATATCTTACGAAGGTACATTGAGTGGATTGAGGGGGGAGTTTAGCACATGAAAGAGAGGTAAAAGGACCAAGTAGGTGCAACCAAATGTCCTCCCCTTTCCAACGTTTTATGGCTAGGTACTTGGAGGGTCTGGGATGAGGTAAAGCAACTGTGTGGCAGAGAGCACTCAAGTATTTGGCGAATCTCGGAGCTCTGCAGCTCAAACCATTAACATCTCCTTCCCTTTCTTTCTTTTCTTTTTCTTTTTTTTTTTTGAGAGAGAATAAATATATGACTAATGAGCTTCAGCCACATTAGTCGTCACCTGCAATTTAAATGAAGGATAAGAAAAGTTCACGTACATAGAAGGAAGAGTGTAGGGAAGAATTTACGTATGACGCAGAGCACTCAAAACACCCAACACAACAAGAGATTACATCATATCCTTCCCCTTTCAAATAAAAGAACAAATTACACAAAAAAGAGCAGCCCTGATGTAATAAATTAACCCAGCATCTTATCTGAACTTTCGGTTCCACCTCACGTAGAAGCAATTGGCTATAATAATAATAAAAAAAAAGGGTAGAAAAATGGCATTCGGAGAGAACAAATGAGGCTGAGGAGAATGGATGGCCCTCGTAGTTGAAGTGATAGAGATCACAAAGCTGAGGACATTAGTGGGAGTCATGGGCTGGATGGATATCTCAAGGAATATCCAATTTGCCAAGACCCCTCTCCTGTCTCACCCTTCTCTCTCTCTCTCTCTCCCTCCTTTGCTTCCTTGAGAATTATTCTACTTGGGCCTTCGACAAAGCAGGAGACTCCAATTATACACTCACATGAAAGAATAGTCCAAGTTTCTAAGCTTGAAGGCTATAGGGGTATGAAGAAAAAAGAAAGTGATGGACAAAAGTATCCTTACTATATTCCTCGCCATATAAAAGTTCAACATAAGACAAATACTCGAACGTCTTCGCATTTTGCTCTTGGTTTCCTGTTGGTCTTTGGAGCACTTTCTGTCAACTTTGTAACTAAAATGCAACCATACCCCTCCCAACAGTCAGAATTAAGCGCTTCAAGTGTTTAAAATGATGTAGAAATTTGATGGCATAAGGCACATACCAATGAGACAACTTGCCACGATGAGAGCACCTTCCAAACCTGCAACACAACTCCCATACCATATCATGCTGGCGTATTCAATGAGTTAACAGGATCCACCTCAAAAGTCGATGCGTTATGCGCAAAAATTCGATAAAAAAACGTTCATACATTATTCTTATCGGAGCCGCACCAATTTGTGTGTGTGTGCAGGGATATATTTGGATAAAATCAATCGAATTTGGGTTCAGATCTAATTAGGTCAAAACTGGACAATGTAAGTCCTACATCGATGATTCAAGTAGTTGTATGTGATTTACTATCTCAAAACTACTTGTCCACCAAAATTCATATGATCTGAAGACCCTCTAGTCTATACATCCAGTGATCAAAAAATATATCTAATTCAATTTTATTTATGCTATCCAATTTTTGGCTACTTGATGTATACGCTAGGGATCTCTAAATCATATGATTTTTTGTGTGCCAGCAGTTTTGAGATAGTAGATCATATTTAATAGTTTGGATCATTTTTTTTTGATAAAAAAAAATAAGAAGAGGGGGCGACCAGCGTAACAACCCCCTCTTGATGTGATCATGAGGACCCCCTTCCTACTGGCAAATGTTCGATTCGGGAAGCCGTTACCAAGTGCTCCCTCCCTACCATGAGTGGTGAGTATGTCACACCAGCCCCATCGAAATCCAGAGGATCAGAATCCCTTCCAACCCCCAGGCCCGGGCTGCTTAAGAGGTCATCGAAGATCATTCCCCTCACATTTAATTAGTGGAACCCACGCCTCAAACCCGGGACACTTAGGTGGAAGCCTAAATCCGTTCTAACTTAGGGGTGGTAAAATATGACCCGACCTGCCAACCCGACCTGCGTTTGACCCGCCATAAGTAGATTTGGGTTTGGATTAAATAGGTTCAGATCGTAAACGAATCGACCTGTTTAATCCATTTATTAAATGGATCGGGTTTGGGTTTAAAATTTGCAACCTGCCCAACCTACTTAACCCATTTAAGATTTTTATGTATTTGGGCCTGTGGTCCATTCTCGCGGTGATCCATGCGGGCCTGCGGTGTGGAGCGCGCACGTTTATTTGCCCCAAATTCGTCCGCCTGTGCATTTATTCCTTGCTCCGATGGACTTCAACAACCCGCCGCCCTCGAAATCCTCTCTTAGTGGTTCCTCCAGTCCCTCTCCCCGACCCTGAACCTCGACGTCGCAAGGAATCTTCCATTTCCGCCGCCGCCACCTCATCCGACTTCGCCCTCGTCGTCCTCAACCTCGTTGCCATCGACCCATCGACGAGCAGATCCGCCTCGCTACCGCCGTCCACTTCAAGAACCACCTTTGCTCCTGCTGGTTGTCCTCCTCCTCTGATGATCTTCTCACTCTCTCCGTCGCCTCACCCACTCGGCCACTCCCTTTGCCCCACCAAATCCATTCACCGGTGCCACTCCCGTAGAGCGAAGTAGTGAACCCTTCCTCCCGCTATCTTGTATGTGCTTTGGCTTCAAAGGACGGGCCTGCCAGAGAAGATCTCACCATTCTCCTCCTCGCCGTACGCTTTTCTGTTGGAGTTTGGCATCCCGAAGGGAGAGGGCGCCGTGGCATAGTCCTATTGCGGATCTCTATGGAAGCCGTAGCCCACGGAGATGTCATCCTCGATGGCTCCACCGTCGAAGTCTCCAACATCGCTGGAGCCGATCGAGAGCATGAGGGTGGAGGTCGGAGAGATGGTCGGGCGGAGATGCGGCGAGGGCGAAGACGGAGACGGTCGGCCACAGAGAGTTAGAGACAGAACAGATTTTTTTTTAATTTTTTTATAAACGAGTCATTAAATCGATTGAGTTTATTTTTTAAAGGAGTTATAAACGGGTTATAAACAGGTCGGGTTGGATAACCTGTTTATTAAGTGGATTGGGTTCGGATTTTAAAATTTGATATGTTTAAATAAACAAGTCGGGTCCTGGTTCAGAATTTTTTGACCCAACTCATATCTGACCCGATTCAATTTGATTGCCACCCCTATTCCAACAAGACTACCGCTTCAACGGCAATAATTTGGATATTGATGCAGAATTTTTATAATAGAATTTTGACCTGACCGAATCTAAATTCAAATTCAATCGATCTGATTCTAGTCTGACCCATATATATATTTGACCAACTCATATCTGACCCGATTCAATTTGATTGCCACCCCTATTCCAACAAGACTACCGCTTCAACGGCAATAATTTGGATATTGATGCAGAATTTTTATAATAGAATTTTGACCTGACCGAATCTAAATTCAAATTCAATCGATCTGATTCTAGTCTGACCCATATATATATATATATATAATTATAAATATAGAAAAAGATATAACCTGAATTCCCAAGTGATACTTTGCACATAACACCTAAGTCAGGCCGTCACCCATTTCCATATTGCAATAACTACTCTATGGAAGAAGACCAAGTAATAATCAGATTGAAACCACCGCAACACCATTATTCTGTACACCTTTTCTATGCTATTGAAGACAAGAAGGAATTCACATAAAAGAAAAGGAGGAAAAAAAAAAGGAAGAGTCAGACTAGTTCGATCTTGGAGCAATCACTATTTAAAAGAAACTCATGAACAGTGTGGAATCCGATTCTCCTGACAGGCATATAAGAATTCAAAACTGGTTTGGTCACCTGCGAGCATTTGCACATTCTTATCATCATACTTCCCCAAGTTACTTTCGAGTGGTACATCCAATATTGCAACAATTATTCTACTTTGTAAATCAAAGGCAAAGATTTCTTGATGTCAGTAAAGCTTCTGCATTGACACTTGAAAAATAATTAAACCCATTATTAAACATGAATGATTAAGATTCCTAGGAATTTAAAATTATCATGGATTGTTATGGGTAAAAATGGGATTGGATCCTCCCATACATGGTTTTCTAAAAGCAGAAACCTGGCCCATGGCTGGTCCCTTCAACATGTGGAAAGATCAAAATAGGTCTCACCAGCACTGGTTGAATGATATCTCTCTGGGAGCCTTCAACAAGCACTTTATTCATATTCTCCACATCTAGTAAATTCAAACAACCAAGGATTCTACTAAGTGATCTAATTACAAAGGAACATCTAGAAAGAACCTCCCCATGGATGGCAATGAACCAAATTTTTGTTCACTTGAAATGGGGCACCATATCTAGCAAAAGAACCTTTTGCTAGATGCTACATAAACATGAATGTACGTACAATCCATGAAGCAGGAACTACGGACTTTTATCGGAGCACCTCCTTTACCCAAGAAGGAGAAAAAAGAAGAACATGCAAGAAGATACATGGGCACAGTCCAGAGTTCTGCATTCAGAATTGGCTGATCTGAAAGTCCCATTTTGCCAGTGTCGGCAGGTTTAACAGAGAATATAATTGCAGGAATTACAGGGAGGTGGAGCTATGTACAAAATGTCAGTGTAATGTTTTATTAAAATTAAAACAAAAATAAAACCAACATACAACTTAATAGTTTATATCTCATGAAATATGGGTGTAAAAAAGAAGATCCTAATCATCAACATATACCAGCATATAATCAGCTATGTGAATGCACTGACAAGTCCCCAGCTAAAATTCCAGAAATAAGAACACAATGACAAAAGGCATGGCCTGCTTACATTCAATCGACTTGTTCTGGATGGAAAAGGCTATTCATTGCATTACTTTATGTATACAGAAAAAAAAAATGGTAATAACTCAGAGCTTGCAATATACAACCTAGCAGCTGGATTTGGTCATGACAGCAAAAGGGTTAGCAAGAATCATCATACAATGGTGCCACTGATGACTGAAGCAAAAATAGAGAGGTGTAACCGGGCATATTAAGGTGTAGCTCAGCTATCAGCTCAACCTCTGAGGATTATTTGGTTGAATGGCATTGCTAGGTGCCCAAAAGTCAGATAGCTGCGACACATAGAATACAGATCTTCAGTGCTAAAGCCTGTAAAGTTATTTTTAAAAAAATATCCAATGAGCGCAACATTGCAGCAATCCAAACTTAACAGATAGCCAGAAGGCTTATCAAATTAATCAACTTTTTTAAGCTTTACAAGTCAACCTGAATCCACTGTTCAACAAGTCCCCTCACCGACTCTTGCATGACTGAAGAGTTATCAAAATGACTTACGAAGCCATTGCTCAAACAATAATGAGGACTTGGTTGCTTGTTTGTTATCACTGTCCAATTAAGGAGGTCCTACTGCAACAGATAACACAGTGACATGAGACACTGAGCATTATGATTCACCTATCTAGGAGAAATTGGACATTAGGGTTAAATGGGCTATAGCTTGTCCAACACCAGAACTGAGATGACCCAGACTCAGGCTCCCAATTTTTAGGCCTATACTTGAAAACTGAATGAGTTGAGGACTAGCTCGGGCTTAAGAACTTAGTTTAAATTAATCAGGCCAAAACCTGAGCCACAACCAGTCCAAAAATGAGCCTAAACATAGGCTAGTTCAGGCAAGTTATGTCGGAGCCAGTATAGGTCAGAACTAAGGTTCAGCCCAAGCTACGGTCAGGACTTGAACCGGCCTGGCATGGTCCAGCATATTTGCCCTCCCATGACGAATATTAGAATATGATATAAGCCTATAAAACAATAAATTCAGAATAACTTTTATAATTAAACAATCAGCCCAGCTCATGCCAGCCATGTTAGCAAGTAGGATTGACAGGAAGTTTGAAAGTAATTCTCTGTGCATTGCCAGTGGTGTAGAAATCCGACGTGGAGTGCATTATTTTTTCGATTGAATCATGTAGCTATCATTTTTCGATGCACATTTAATGTCTGCAGGTTGGTGTTTTGTTAAAAATTTTATATGACGAAGATATCTCTGCGCAAAATTATGACATCCTTTCATAAAAAGTCATTTATGATTTTCTGATACCTTATATGGCTTCTTGTGAGTGATTTTCAGTAAATATATATGACTTTCTATGACTTTCGGTGAACATATACGACATTCTATGATTTTCTGTGAAAATATATGACTTCCTGTGAATACATATGATTTCCTGTAAACATATAGTAAATATATATGACTTCCTGTGAATATACATGTTCACAGGAAATTACATATATTCACAGAAAGTCACAGAAAATTATATATATTTACAGAAAATTATATGACCGAAAGTCATATATATTCATGTGAAGTCATATGACAAGAAGTCATATATATTCATAGGAAGTCATACAAGGCATCAGGAAGTCATGAAAGACATTTTCGTCATGCAAAATTTTTAAACGAAAACACTAATTTGCAGTCATTAAATGTGTGTCGAGAAGCGGTGGCTACGTAGTCCAATTGAAAGAAGCGGTGCACTCCACGTCGGATTTTTTACACCGCAGGCGGTGTACAAGAATTTCTCCAGAAAGTTTAGACATGGCATTCTCCAAAAAATTGATAGCTTCTGGCATTTCCGAGTCAGGTAAGGTTTGAGTTGAACACTATTACTAGAAAAATTAGAGCTGATCATATTTCTAATTTTCAGATCACAATAAAATTTATATCCTTGAAGGGAAAAAAGCAGTGCTATTGTGTTAAGTTATATATCATTTTCTTGCACATACAGTAGGCAATTGAACCCTCGGGAGTCATGACTGCTTCAGCAACTACCATCCCTCCTCAAACTGCCTGAACACTGGATTGGTGTGCAGCTTCTTGAATGCTTTTGTAGGCCCTTCTACTCAACTCTGCACTATCAGAATTAGAAGTACTAATTTCTCCATTTTTTCTGCACTCATCTTTCCCTTGGTGATGTTTTCTCTTTCTACCACTTCTATTATGTTTCCTATAGGATTGATTGCTCTCACTTGGTAAATGGTTATCAGCATCTTCTTGATCAGAATTTTTGTCTGTGCATCTCCAATCATCAGCAGAATCATCAAATAATCTCTCCGACAGTCCGACTTCCAGTCCTTGGTTTTCTCAATTTGATATTCTCATCATCACTTTCATGTTTATGGGATTTATGACTTTCATGATGCAGCAAGTTATATCTACAATATTCTCTTTTCTCACTCAGGTGATTATCTTTCTTTGTTCCATACACACTGGACGAGTCTCCGTTGGAACCAACATCATTAGAACAATATCCCCAGTCCCCCATTATATCACTCTTCATCAATTGTAAGTCTGCCACCGGTATTCTCACTTGAAGGGTTGTTGCCTGGCTCTCTGTTATTAGAATCATTGTCCCATTGCCAATTAGATGATCCATGTTCCTTCTTATGTCTTTCATGGGATTTGGATTTATGACTCTCCTCTGATTTGCTTAGCCCAATGGAGTGTCCCTCGCCTTTCCTTCCTAGACAAGTCTTCTGTTGTAGGTTTCCTCTTATAATGATCATCAAATTTGTCCCTCTTCATATTTCCAGCGCCGTTCAAGTATATCTCTATCCTTTGTCTTGGAGATGTCTTCATCTGAATCATGGCTGGACAAACAATAGCTTACTTCAGACTTCTTTTCCTCGGATGGTTCATGCTCATCAAGAAAGCTATTCTTTCTACTCCTATTAGAGTGCTCTCTCCTAATTGAGTGACTACTATATTCATATCTCTTTATATCCAGATCTTCTCTGATGGAACCACCATCCCACATGTCTGTCTCACAGTCAATAGAAACTTCTTGAATCACACCTACTACATCCATACAAGAACGTTGATAATAAGAGTAAAAAATTAACAGGCTAGAGCCAACAAAAAAAAAGAATATGTGCTTTTATGAAGAAAGTTTCAGTGTCCAAAAGTTGCATGCAGATATTCAGATGATATACCAGGTAATAAAATTAATGTTTAAGTTAAATACTAATAACGTACAAGTTCATGATGCCCAATAAGACCAATACTGATATCTGTTGCACTTGGTTACAAGTTATCTCTTGGTTAATAGAATAACCACAATAATTAGTTGAACTGTAATAGTTAACTATCAAACATTTATGGAGCCTGGAGATGAAGGAGCATCTCTTGAAGGCTATAGTAACTGAGGGCAAACATGGAGGAAGCAGCTGGGGACAGAGGGGTACCAGAGCATCCTTCTTTATTTGCCTTTTCAGAGAATATGAAATTTCATCAGTAGGAAATACAATTCTTACCCTCTCTTTCTCCTCACTGTCATCCCCTTCCTCTTCTGTCTTCTTCCTCCTAGTTCTCTCACTCCTGTTCTAGAACTAATCAAAAAGTTCTCATCCTATTTTTTAATTAGAAAAATGCCTCTAAATCTTAAAATTTATAATTATTTCTCAAATAAAGACCACATAGTAAAGTAAATAACATTTATTAACAACACAACATAGTGATTGTTAGGGAAATTCATATTTCAGATGCTCAGAAAGGCCCCTAAATTTTGCCAAGGCAATCAAGGGGCTCACCACCATCAATCAACTAGCCAACTTATAAATCTTGCATATTTGTAGTTGGTATATGAGTTTAAATGAAATATAACTATGAAAACATGTGCAAATAAGAAAAGTGGTGCAACTACTGGGTTATAGTTTAGCATGCCGGTTAATATTCATATTTGTTAATCTTGGGGCATGCTCATGTTTTAGCCATAGGGATTGCTCCATAATTAATACGTCACATACCATGACATTTTCAAAGGCTCACTCCAATTAGAACCAATCAGCACCCCTTGCCCAAATAGCTAGCTAGAGTGTCATACTATCCAACTTATTTTTTTCTAATGTCAGCACGAAGAACATCTCGGGTGGGATCAGGCTAGGTTCTACACAACAAAGCCTGATTGGTTAGCCACACAAGGCCATCCAGATGGTTTACCTCCATGCAAGTTAGTATAATCTCAAAATGCCCTCACACCACATATGCACCCTTCTTTGCACCTTTGTCCTCACACCATATATTTTCACCATTTGTCCAATTATTTGGAAAACAAGAAAACCACTACCAGCTTCATACCTCACACTTGACACCATATCACAAAGTAAAGTGGCAAACTAAAATATAATCTTCAAACATAACCAAATTACATTGTATTATTCTAATAGATTACTTATGCCGATGCTCCTCCACGAAATCCCTAATCTCGGCAATCAGGAACGCCGACTCCTTCAACTCCGGGAACACGTAAAAGGCGTGGATCGCATCCGGGTACTCCACCAGTCTCGCCTCCTTCCCCTCGCCCTCAAACCCTCGTAGTACCTCCTTTGCCAATCCTGGAGCGGATCGAACCCCCCACCACAACCATCGTCGCCGGGTACTCCTCCTCCAGCTCCGCCGCCCGCGGCCCGAAACATTCACCGCCTCATGGTCCCGGTCCGCACCCTCCGGCAAGAACGCCCTCCACAGCCAGTCCGTCCTTCTCGTTGACACCAGCGGCGCCCCTGCAGACGGATCTCCGCTTCCGTCCTCTCCTCCCCTCCGAAGTACGCCTGGATCGCCACCAACCCCGCTAATCGGAGCGTCTTCCACTCGCCGCCGGCCGCGGCGGCGGCCCACCGGCGGGCGACGTGGTGGGCGATGTTGGCGCCGGCGCTGTCGCCGGCGAGGAAGCAGCTGGAGAGATCCACCAGACCGGCGGCGGCGGGGTCGGATCTCGCGAGCCCCCGCCGTCCAAGAACGGAGCACGGCCTCCCCGTCCTCGTACGGCGCCGGACACCGGTGCTCCGGCGAGAGCCGGTAGTTCACGGACGCGATCACGGCGTTAACCTTCCGGCAGATCCGCCGGCAAACCGCGTCGTAGGCGCGCGAATCCGGGGATAGGAACGCGAAACCGCCGCCGTGGAAGAAGACGATCAGAGGGATCCGGCCGCCAGCGGCGGGTCGCCGCCGGTGGGAACGAAGAGGCGAAACCAGAGGTTGCGGGAGGGGTCGACGGTGATATCCGCGGTGCGGACGCCAGCGACCGGCTTGGGGGAGGCGGGGTAGCGGGGGTCGAGGAAGGAGAGGAAGCGGCGGTTGACGGTCCCGTCGGAGCGCCGTGAAGCGTCGGTGACGGCGGAGAGGACGGAGATGAAGAGGCGCGTCTTCCATGGGAGCGGAGGGGAGACGGCGTTGTGACGACGATGGAGATCCGCCGCTGGGCACTTTTCCGTCATTTTATCCTCGTCTCGTCGTTTTTCCAAGGAGTAGGGAAAGGCCGCGTAGCGTTGGCTGGCCCGGCTGGGAATATAAAAAGAGGATAGCACGTGACAGGTCACGTGCGGGAAGCGGAGCGATAATGGGGTTTGCATAATTCCGTGATGGATAAGTTTGTTAGGATAAGAAGGCATGGAAAAAGTGAGAATTTATGGTAGGAAGTAGGACCTGCATCCACGAGGGTTATTGGCATTGTCGTAGATGTTCATAGAAAATCTGATACATGGAAGATTGTGATGGTTTTAGTAGGAATTTGTTGGAAGTTGTCTTGACTATAAATTCAATTATGAATTACCTACAAATTTCGCATCCTTCGGGTTGGAAGAAGCTAAGTTGATGATGATTTTATGCTTAAGAGATTTAGGATCAATTGAGCTATGTAAACTTAGGGCCAATTACATATTTAGAGACTTTAACATGACAATTCGATGCATAGTGATTGATCAGAAAGACAATTAGGCTAGATAGATCAGGGGACAACTAAGGGAATTGGTGTCAAATTTGTATTTAGATAGTTCATTCTTAAATATTAGCTCACACCCACTTCCATCCATGCATGTGCATGCTTGCTTATACAAGAATATGTGAGTACTTGAATCAGTGGGTATAATGAGGTTGTTCCATTAGCAACAAGACATTGTCTTATTTTTTCTGATTTAAGTTTAAATCTATGATATAAAGGGTTTTGCTAGCTATGATGCATGTTATATATATATCTTGTTGAAATATGAAATTAAATCACGACCGTTGTTTATGGAAGGGCATGGCTGGAATTTAGCAAGCAATTGATTGCTTTTTTAATTTTTTTCAATGATCAAGATTAAAATTTAAACAATATCATTCGGTACATGAATCTAAATCTTTGCCTTTTAGTTTATTGCATCGTAGGATTCATCCTCTGTCACTTACATTGTGGTTCGATAGAGGCCTTTTGATTTAAAAAAGCCCTTTCACTTTAAATTAATTTCTACATTTGGCACATGCACTTTCATGATCATGATCACTCATCAAAAAATGAATGGGCTGCATTAACCATAAAAGGGAAAATGGTATAATTTCATGACAATATCATAGCAAAACCTAGATAAAAATTCTGATAATGCAATAACGAAAAATCTAATTAAAGAATCATGCAAGAAGCACTCCTCCCTTTAGAGATTAACTCCATTATAATACTTGTGTCTAGAATAAGTAGGATTTGCTAATTTGCTGCATTGCTATCATCATCTATCTATCTTTGTCAGTATTTTCATAAAACTTTCATTCGAAGAAATTTATTTGTTGCACTTACGTGGGCGTTATTTGTAGGACCGGTCATCCATTTACCATGACATAAATAACATATAGTAGTCCATACTCGACGCAGCTATTCTTATTGCAAGAGAGATGCTTTCATAATATGCAAAAATCCCACACAACAAAGTTGAATTATTTATGATTAACTTTGTTGTTGCTCTAGAGAAGCAACAAAGTGTACTCACATAAATTTTCAAAATCTTGTGAGGATGCTATTTTTAAATACCCAAAATCTCCCTGATTTGGAATCATAAGAACATCATTTGGGACTGGGATGTTCCCTTTTTTTTTCATGGGTGAGATTAAGATGTTACTCAAGCAGTGCTCTTAATGCAATAAAGATTCCACACCTCCCAAAGACGTTAGGTGAAACCAGAAATGGCGGTTCCTTTAAGTGCGAGATGCCTCTTTCTAGAATGGCAAAAGTTGTGATGCTGGTTATTGATGAATCATCTGCCATCCTTGTTGCCGTTTTAGTAGCCTCACATGTTGTTCTGAAATTTAATTTATTGTGCTGATGATGACATTTAAAATACCTACTCTCCATTTCCTTGTCAACCTAATTTTGTTGGGGTAGTTGGGTCTTCCGCTACGTTCTTCTCTCACTATATCTATTCGGAACAAGAAATGCCTTCCATGCAAGCAAATAGAGAGGGAGAGAGGGAGCAGGTTTACAGGTGAGGTAGTGGAGGAACATGTTAAGAGTTTGATGCTGACCATCCCCAACCAGAGTTTATACATTCTAGACGAAAGAGTTCGACCAATACCGGAGGCGGCCCGGGTTGGCTCTACTCTTCTTGGTCGTTCACCGAGGTACACGGACCAAGTGACAGGAGGGATGGTGATTTTTCCCAAGGTTGCGTTTGGTAGCCGGTAATCTATCCAGATTGCCATCAATTAAAAAAATCCTATCAAATTATTATATTTAGTATATTATTTGGATGGCAATCAAAGCAATTCAGATTATCTTAGATAATTCAGACTATCTAAGAGAAAGATGATTATTCAGATTATTAAATATTTATTAATTTGATAATAAAATATTTAGATAAAATTATTCTCATCAAAAATAACTAAATCTCTCTTTTCTCTTTCCATCATGTAAAATCGCTTATGCTGTTGCCTCCAAACTCTAGCCACCAAAATCTCCCTCTCTCATCTTGCCTCAGGTTGACTCATCATCATTCAACTCATCGCCGATGACAGCTCTTCGATTGGGGGCTAAGGTGCAGTGGTCAGGATTGTGCATGCGACTAGGGGCTGGGTGCGGTGCCGAAGGCGTGACGGATGAAAGGCCGTGGGGGCGGGGTTGGGTGCGGGGACTTGTGGTGTGGCTAAGGGCGGCGGCGCAGGTGGATGAGGGCGGCGATGAAGGTGACCGTGGGTGCAGATTCATCGAAGGGCCGGAGGGCGGTGCGGGAGGATGGGAGAAGGTGCGGACGGTCGAAGGATGGTGCCGGAAGCACGACGGGCGGAGTGCTGCAAGGGGTAGGTGCGTGAAGTAGCCGGTGGCTACGGGGGTGGGGGAGGGGTGTGGCATGCAGGAGAAGGAGAAGGAAGGGGAAAAAAATAAAAATAATAAAAATAATAAATATTAAGAAATAATAAAAAAAAATTTACTGATTTTTTCATAATAATAATAGTAGCCACTGAATCATCTATTTTGATAATCAATAATTTTTATCATTAAAAAATTAAATAAATAATTTAATTATTTTAAATTTTTATATATAAAAAATTAAAATTTTAATATATATTATATAGATTAATCTGATTAAAGATTTGGATCACTAATTTTATTAAATATATGTTAAAATGCTAAACTAATAATTTGATATCAATCAAAATTTTCAATAATTTTATCTGTATGTATAAAATATAATAATTAATATTATGATAATTTAATAATAATAATTATTTATAATAATTTAAATTATTTTTAAAATTACGTGTCGTTGCACCATACGCAACCTATCCTTTGGCCAAGGTTCGTACACGTTGTGATGGCGCTTGGATTGTTGGTGGTGACTTGACAGCCAGGAAAACGACATATACCATTTGTTATAAAATATAAATGAAAGTAGTTCAAGTATAGAAGAAAAGCCAATCACTCACAAGTCACACACTCTGGACTCTTCTAATTTATGCCTTGATGCAAAAATGTAGGCCTTAGTCTATAGAGACTAGGCTAAGGATCCTTTTTAATGTTAAACAATAGCTTCATATTCCTTCTATCATGGAAAGTGAAAAGTAATTGCAAATCTCTTGATATTTCATAGAAATCTTTTATATTCTATAACTTCAAGTGGTGGCATATGGGCCACATGAAGACTCCCAGTGAGACGTTTCTAATGCTAACATCACGAAAAGCTAATATCATACAGAAGGGGAAATATAGATACCAAAATAATAATTAAAAAAAAAAACTACCGAAGACCTAAGGAATTAAAAAAAAAAGACAGTATTCAACCTCGAACAAATCACCTCGGGCAGATGGATTTTATATGCTCTTTTTCCAGTAGTTTTAGGAATTAATACACAGGGAATTACTTCTCCTAATTTTCAAGCGATTCCATGAAGGTAAGCTGGAACTCTCCTGATTTGTTACTTCTTACCTCTGTTTGATCACTAAGAAGATGGAATTCTTCATCCAAGGACCTAGGACCGATCACTTTTGAATGGACTCCATGGAATCATCACTAAGGTCCTGGATAACAAGGCTGGGTGAGTTCTTACCTCAACTCATAGGTGAAGCCTGATCAGCATTCACAGAGGGAAGACATATCTTATAGCATTTCTGGCAGCTCAGGGTATTATATAATTCACCAACGCAACAGAACAAAACCGAAGGCATACTCTTCAAGTTGGACTTCGAGAAGGCACTCGACAAGTGAGACTGGAAATTTATATCTGATCAACTCAAGGTTCCTTGCTTCCCTTATTTGTGGATACCAAGTGACAGGAAACTCAGTAGAAATGATTGGCTCCTGGCTTCCTGCTGTTGTAGAAGACCAAAGGCTCTCATCCTTGAAGGATACTTGCCTATCTATATATTGGTGTGCACAACTCACTCTTATCGACGTAGTCATTGCCTCTACACCTTCCTACCATACGTTTATTGTCAGGTTGCTCGAATGGGTTAATTTTGAGGAGGATAGATAAACTCAGGAAAGCTTTTCCATGGAGAGGACAAGATTCTCTTAAGTAGTTTCCACTGCCTAGTTAACTGGAACGATGTGTACAAATTGAAGCAAAAAGGAAGCTTGGATATAAAGAATATAGCTGATATGAATCCATCTTAATTGCTGGCTAGTAGACATGGAGGTACTTTGTCGATGCTTATGCTAAACGGAGGAACTTAATCCAGTCGATTTACTAATCTTGAAGGAAGCTTGGACCTTGTGTAAGAATGATGACCAGTGGACTCCCACCAATTTGGAGATATATCCGTACGAATCTCGATATCATGTGTGATTTCTTGTTCAAACTAGCTAGGGAAAACTTGAGGTTCGGGGAAGACATGGATAGACGTCATTTTCTTTGAATGAACTTTGTTTCCAAGCTGTATGGCATTGTACTTCAGAAAAACTTCACATTGGCTTCTTAATGGAGGTGGAGAAACAGCATAATGGAAAATTGATCCAAATGCAAACCTAAACAGAGAAGAAGAAGTAGCAGCCTCATGTCAGTGCTATCTACTAGAAGACCTTCAAAGGTTCTTGACAAGCCTAAGTGGAACTTGACTGCGGGGACAACCAAAAAAAAAAAAAGGGTACCTCCACTGTTGATTCATATTAATGCATTATGCATGGAAGGCCAAAGCCCTGTAGAAGATCACTATCCATATGTGGATGGCACTTAAGAAGAGGTTGTATACCAAGGAGTTCCTGATCATTAAGGGATGGCCATTAGATGGTGGATGCCTGCTTTCTGATGGAGCTTCAGAAAGTGTTGATCATTTATTCTTGCTCTGCCCCTATTGGCCACCCTGAAACCTTGCCTTACTGTTAATGGAAGACCTGCTTCCCTATGCTTCCTGTGGACTGATTGGAGAAGAAAGAGAATTATCAAAAGGAAGCATAGTGCTTGGGACCAATTAGTGCTGGTAACTTGCTGGCAGATTTGAAAAGAGAGATGGTACGCTGTTCTTGAAGGAGAGATAATCCTTGCCAGCAACATTAATGCAAAGACCGGGAACCAGTGCAATCAATGGGATTGTCTTCATAGAGTTATGAAGATTTTGCAGCTAAACTAATCTATTCATATTCAATAGGACCACCTCCTATGTCCTTGTATTCATTTCTTCTTATTAATAAACCGGAGGAGGTTCCACATCTCCTCCTCTTAATTTTCATTCCAAAAAACACAGAAAAGAAAACAGCAGAGAGAAAGATGGCAACCGGAGAGTTTTTTTGATGGAAGAAGACAAAATTTAATACAAGGAAAAGCAGTACTTAATTATCGTGGTTTAAGGTAGAGAGCTGGCCCCCATTCTACCTTCAGGTGGAACAGGATCACCGACGACGCTCAAAAAATTATCATAAAATACCGTGCATGGTTAGACACTATCCATCGTAAGATAGGCGGCCATGATCTATCTAAATTATCTAAATATCTTTGAGATTTATAAATCTTCTTTTTTTAATATTTTAATACATGTATGTGAGCATGTACGGCTATCCATCATAAAATAGATGACGTCTCATCATGCATAGCATCCTACGATATTTTTTTAAGTATCATGGAGGATCTATTCACACCTTCAATTTATCTATTTTTTATATTGCCGCATCCACGTAACTCTTTCCATGGCTGTCAGAAGGCCGAAGTTATGTGCTGCAGCACAGGAGATATTGTGCACTAAGTTAGATCTACTCAATTCAGAAGAGCTTTAGTTTATATATCATAGACTGTAATCACACAAATTCTGAAATAATCCAGAATTTTATTCAAAAAAATTAATTACAAAAAAATTATTTAGATTTTTTGATTTTATATAAGTACTAATGCATGATTGATTCGCACCAATCTTCACATATTCTTCATGTTTAAGTTTCATTTGGATCCACATCTATGTAAATCTATTTATAAATATTAAATCTATGTAAATTTATTCGATATATAATCGATATGAAATTAAATATATATTTACATGAGTCCTCGTAGATCCTTATAAAATATACGGTAAGCAATCCTATATACCATATGAGACGTACATGATCACTATCCATCGTACAAATTAAGGAGGGTGATCCACATACTAGATTTTTTCATTTTCATTACGAAATTACGATATTTTTCATAGACTAGATATGTAAACAAGATAGAGTGGCATGTGTAACGATGTAAATAAATTGAATTACTTGTGAGCTATCGGAGCTCGATACACAGCTTGGTTATTATCGAATTTAAATTAAATTTAAATAAAAAATATTTAGCTAAAAAAACTCATGGAGCTGTTCAAATTTATATATATATTTAATTATATTATTTTATTAATATATATATTATTGTTAGGTTAAATATTTTGTATCGAATCCTGCTGGAATTTTCAGCTATTTATTTCGGCTCGGCTCGATTGTACTGCAGGGGCTCGGCTCGAATGTACTCGTGCCGCACAGCCACAGTGAGACTGCCCACCTTCAGTGCTGTTTACCAGCTATGATCGGCTCAGAAATTTATGTACCTAACGGTCTTTTTCATTTAACGTTGACACCTTTAATGAGTCAACCACCATCATGCTTGCACGCACCCTATTATAAAAGAAGGGACACGTTTCCATCGGCCGTGAAATTAAGTAGCTTGTATCGTCTGCAAATATCAGCCCACTCTGTCATAGATTTTGTACAAGCCACGCTCGGTTGTCTCCCTTTTCAGATACGCATTTAACTCATCACACCAAGTGGATACGTGGCCATATTTTCTTCATTCGTTGCACGTAAGGCGAGCGTAAAGAGTGCTCTTTACGTACTAGATGTATTGTTGGGATTGATATGATATAAATTGGATGTTAATATATTTATATTTATATTTATTTTATCTGATATATATATATATATATATATATATATATATATATATATATATATATATATATATA
>KE504656.1:1687055-1704210 GCA_000441515.1 Elaeis oleifera
AAAAACCTCTCTGCAACATAAAGATTATCTGGTACATGCGAACCAAATTCACACCTGTCAAAAAGGAGGGCAACAAATAGGAGAGGTGATTAATATCCACATCTCGTCTAAATGTGGTTTTTCTTTTTTTTTGGTAGAGGTCTAAATGTGGTTCAGCTGCCCCTTCAGACGTTGCTGTCAGGGCATCGGCAGAGAAGGTGGAGGAGATGGGAAGCAGGGGGAATGACACCTCTTATTGATTTTATTCAATCATTTGCATGGTACATTAATTTAATTCAAATCCCCACATCAACTCAAAAGAACAAGAATCCATTATATGGATGGTGATATAATCGACCATCATTAGTTGCCATACCCCTTCTGATGCCATCAGCCAATGTCATCCAAACAGCCATCACATTAATCGCTTGACCTCAAACAGAAAAAGAAGGTCATCACCAATGTCATACATCCAACATTCGGAATTAAAACATAAGAGCTGACAGAGCTGCACAACTCATAATACAACAAAATAGAAATTTAACACATCCAATGAAAAGCTTAACGACTATGCTGGTTTTAGTTTGAAATGAACTCCCAAAATGTAACAAATCCCACTCATTCATAAATTTCCATAGAGATGACATAGGTATTACATCTTTGCCTTACAAGTGAGAAGCTCCCTAAACTGCTCAGCCATGGAAAAAAGGAGCGCTGGGTTCTCCTGACTTCATTTCTTATATTTAGTTCAACACTAGGATTCCTGCCTCTCATTTCCTAGTCTTGTCGAGAACCTCAATGTACCTCTTTGGTATGCCATACTGGTCAAGAAGATGTTTTGCAAGGACATCCATCACCCACCTTGAACCAGAACCTCATGCTGCCCTTTCTTACCTGAAATTTGTTATGAAGTTCCCATTTGTGAGCAATTGTGGTCCAGAAGAAGCGAAACAGTAAGAAAAATGTAAAAGTTGATGGAAGAACGTGAACTTGCACAGTAACACAGATTTTCTCAATTAAAATTTGCAGATAAAGCACCATGCACAAAACAGAGGACTATAAGTAATCAGATGGATAGGAATAACTAGAACATGGTATCTAGCAGGCGTCCAGCAGCAGTCCTCTTGGATCGTTGAATAACAAATGCCTCCCTCCTTGACTCACTTGACAAATCTGTATTCCATTTACCATTATAAAACCCTTCCTGTACCACCATCATACTTTTATCTGTAGCCTAAAATATAAATCATTGCTTCACAAATAGCACCAAACTGAGTATCCAACTCATTAATTGTCAGGTTCAGGCGGCGTCTGACCTAGCTGTCTAGGCATTCAGACTACATACTCTAAGGTGTATATAACAGGTCCTTGGCATTTTAAGATCATGGGTCTTAAGCATTAGGTTTCTTGCAGTCCATATACTGCATTCATGGATGCATATTTGGATGGTGGTCCTCAAGAACACAAGAATACTAATCAGAGAGACAACCGCCATAAATGGAAAGGACAGGTCATTCATCTTCCAAAAAAAGAAGCAATAATAGTGTACATAACCGTCTTTTCTCTGTAGATGTTTGAATATAATTGTAAGCATGCATTGGAAACTAATATGATCAAAAGCAAAATTTTGTGGAACCATTTCTCTCTTGGCATATTTATCGTTATAATTTGAGATTTTCTGGATTCCGGGATTGAAATACAATACCCTTACCTAATGGTAGACAGGAACTCTGTTTCGCCTGAGACAGAACTGATTTAGATGAAACAACGTTTGATCGATCTTGAACACAAACAAGATAACTATCTTCTTTTGGTTTGTTTAGGAGGTTTAGGTGTCCTGGCATCAATAATATGTAATACAAGGGTAGCATGGTAGAGCATCAGATTCATACAAAAGAAATACTGACCAAAAAAGTCAGGCATCAGTGTTTTGATGGGGCTGAGATCTCCAGCTGGGCCATCATACAGGTATCAATCCTTCCCATTTACTCCTTTCACTAAATTGTTCTCTGAAGCAACTAGCTGACTAGTAGGCAGCCAACATATCATACACATGGCACCTTTGGGCATCTTAAACACAACCTCTATGTTACCCAGACCCTTTAGCTTAACTTTAAGAACTCATGCCACATTAGTCATGAGTATTGGTTAGACACTTGGGTATGATCTGTAAGGAGAGATTCTTAGGTATCAGAAGCACTTGAACATGCACCTAACCTACCACCAGATCAAGTAACACTAGCACAAGCTTTTAGATCATTGCAATCAATTGGCTGATACAAAACAACCTCAGAACACAAATAACACAATTCATCGACTAATGAGGAGAAGATCCTATGTAAAATCAGTAAGATGCCATACCTGGTAGCTCTGCTACTGATGTACTGCAAGCAAATTTTCTTTGAAGCTCGGACGCTAATGAGTCAGCATCCATTAAGAAAGACTCCAGTCCTGAGACTCTTGTCACCTTCTTGTTTCCCTGCCGTCGTTCAGTCATAATCTGAATGGGCCTAATTGCCCCCTTGCGTACAGCAACCTCATTCCCCCTTGACACCCTATGGTGGACTTGCATGCGGTTTAGAAATGTCGCTCCTAAATCTTTCTTATGGATCTCTGTAGGATAAGTTGAGCCCTTCTTGATGGTACCTTTGAAGAGAGCATCACACAGTGCAGCATCCAGAACTACGATTGCCTTATTTGTTGGCTTGACCAAATTTTCTTTCTCTATGTAACTGAATAGCCACCAGAAATTTTGAAATAAATGGACAGTCCAGCTTCCAGAATCAGCAAATAACATATAAATGGAAATATAAGAAGAAAAGGCAACATCTAATAATAAGGCATCTAATTGTGATAATTTATGACAATTGGAGGGAAAAATCATGGCTTTAAATGAAATCCCCAATTAACTAAATATTCTTCCAAATAAATCAATGAATTTATGGCCGCACACCTGAAGACAACATCAGATGCCTCTGATGCACTGTAATATTTCCCGGTATCAGCTCCAAGCGATGTGAATATGGGATTGACATGTGTGCTTGGCTTATAAACCTCAGCTACCTCAAGCTGTTGTTTGGCCTGCCGACCTTCACCAACTGAGGGATCATGCCTCTGATCAGCAGTCTCTACTACTCGCTTCTCTGGTCTGAAGGACATATAGTCTGCATGAGCACGGTTGATAGCAAGTAACATGACCTCTTTCTTATATCTATCCTCCTTTGCTGATATCTGTCAAGTTTATACAACTAAAGTTAAACAAAGTAGACTGAAAATATTAACCTTTCTTAAAAATTACAGACTGCATGGGCTTTGCTTAAAATGGTTCAAATGCCCAACAACAGGATACTCCAATCTACACATTCGTGCAGTTCCAACGTATCCATAAAGAAGCCAAGCGTTGATTTTTTATAATATTACTTCCACCAGTATCACCCAAAATTTCATTACCATGGTGTCCTTTTGTATAGCCACAGTAAACACACAATCATCACATACATCCAGATCTCCTGAAGGAACGGCGAGACAGTCTTTTATTTGGAAAGTGTTACAAACTTTTTATTTCTTCCACTGTCAGTGATAGGTTAGACTAATAATAGTTGGTTGATTTGGACAAGTTGAATAAGGTAACCAGAAAAAGGAGCATTATCCACTAAAACTTAAGTCTATACATGAAATAGAAACTCATTCTAGTAACCACTGACATAACCAGCAAGTTATCTAGTCAATTATGGTAACCATAGAAAACAGCCAGCAAGTTATCTGGTGATTATAAACTTAATACCCTCTCGCTGTGTGAGTACCTGTTGCATCAAAAACGAAAATGTAATATAATAAGTTTTCTCCCTAATGGAGGACAGATCTATGAATTAATAGTATTTTTTATTGTACAAGAAAGGACTTCCTGTGCGCTTCTCTTCATATATCAACAAAAACTCAATCATGCAGTCATTCAATAAAACACAAACTTTGTTCTTTGATAACCAAAACACTTTGCTTATCATGCAACTAAACAGATTTAGCTAGAAGTTGTTAATGAATTAGATTCATACCCCACCATGCTGTCCAAATCTAATTAAATGAAGATCATGTCATACGTCAAAGGTTCTTTCCACAATAGTTCAATATGAGTTTACATGTATGCTTACCAGCCCAGCAGAAGATTTAGATTGTAGCCACTTCGAGAGTTTTTTATGAGATGATTTTTTGATGTCCAGATTGATGCCTGGAGGCCTGCAGGGCAGTATATGATTTGACCTACAAGTCACAAGCAAATAGGAGTTGTAAGTCAAACAAGAGACTTAAGAATGTGAAGATCGCAAAAACACAGTGGATCGATTGTTGATAATACTACTATCAAACCTTTGCAAGTCTGACAGTGGGGAGGCCAGCTTGTTTAGGATTCCTATAAAGCTGGGTTTGATAAGCCAACAAAGAAGTATGACCAATAAACAGCCACATCTGATTATAATATACTCCCAAGTGTGTAAAAAATGTTGAGCTCTATTTAATTAAGATATGTCCTAAAACATACTTAGAAATTTGCAGAAGTATTTTCCATTTTCTATTAGTTAGATCACTTGTATTTCATATAAATGCAGATGAGGTATCTGAGTTCAGCTGCTCTCCTCTGCTATATAGACAACATTGCTCAAGAATGACATCCATATTATAGTAAAATTATAGTAGACGATATGGGCAGGACTCAAGCATGATCAGAAAGCAACAAGCTAATAATAACAACCATGAAAATATATTGGGTAGGCATCATCTAACTCACCAACCATGATACAACATTCGAGATTTTCAAAGCAAGTTTATGTTGGGAAAGAAAGAAAAAAGTGCCATGTGGAGTACCATAATGTGCTACCGGGCATAGGAAGGTCTTTATCTTTTACACTTGTGTGCAATGCTTGTAGAAGGCATGTGTCCAAAAGAATATCTATTTCTTCACTGGATAGAGTCTGTGGTTCCTTCTCATTGTTTGGCTCTTCAGCAGGTGTATTGTTTGACACCTTTAGCCCACTCATGTCAGCAGCAACCACTTCTTCGGAGATTTCATTGCTAACATCAACATCTTGTGGAGCATCGACATGCTTTTCTGTATGGGTATCTGAATCTGGTTCCCTTTTCTATGGCTTCGCCATCATGTAGACTGCTTGAAGCATCTCCGGAAGTGTCAGAAAACTGAGAATCCAAAGATAGTGCAGGATCTTCAACAACAATATCTTCCAAAAATCCTGCATTTGGAACGAAATGACCTTCAACTGATTCCCTGTAATCAATTTAATAAAATATATGTCAAATCCGGTACAAAGATTTCAGAAAAGTATCATCCTCCAGGCCACGATACTTGCCACAGCGAATCATGATAATAATGTGTTATTCGCAAAGCCTTGCCACGCAAACCAGCTTTTAAGGCTTCAGCACTACTCATAGTGGTGGTACCAACCTATAGAGACAGGACAGTGGTTATGCAAGATGCATGTTATTTTGAATTAGAATCACCATTCCTATATGGAAAAATCTAATTGAATAGAAGTAATTGTCAAAACACATACTGCAATTGGTGCCGGATTGCCTGGGACTTTTACTGCCCATGGTTGCCCAGCTAAGAATGGAGGCAGCCCTTCTGGAGGTATGCTAATACCAGGGAACATCAAATCAGCACCTCCAATGACATAGCGAGATACCTCACCCCCCTTAAGCAGAAATGCAGGTAATAGTTCAGGAACCTTCCAGAGTGCATAAACTGCATGTTTGAGATGACATATTGTTAAGGAACCAATTTAAAAGATAACTAATTTACAAGTTTCTAGAAAGCCAAGTAAACAGTCAGAAATCAATTAAGAATCTCAAAAACAACAAAGCAACGAAAGGTTACAATAAGATTAAATTCTACCAGAACAACATGACAATGCAGGTAATCCCAATTCAACAAATCATATTAATAGTTCATATTGTCGTTCAAATGGAACTTGTCATTTGTCAAAACCATATCAAAAGATAAAACCTACTCAGGGTAACAGGACCATTAGCTGCAAGAAAACGGCACATCACCTGACAGGGGGGATGGGGAGGGGGAGATGAGGATGCTAGAGGTAGATGATGTTGCTCATAGAGCTCTTCATTTATTTCTCCACCACTCCCTCCTCTTTTTCTCTTTTCGATTGATCCAGGGAAGAAAAGATGCAGCAGAGAGATAAGGAGGAGTAGATCGATTGGTGACGATGACTCAATTCTAGGGTCTGAAAGACAAGTTAGGTCCAAGATTTGATATAGTAAGATCGAGGGGTGGAGAGAGTATAGAAGGTGATTTGTGAACAAATTTGCTACTACATCGGAATTTGGAACATTATCTCCTAGTTGAATCATTGTTTTAACCATGGTTAAACCAGATACCATTGGCCCAACCACCGAAGTGGTTCAAGCTAGGTTAACTATTTTAGAACACAAACACCGAAAATGTTGGCTTGTATCTATATAATAGATGCTATGCTTACAAGCCTATATCAAAATCACATTATGTGATTTAGGCTATTACTGTTGACTTTTTTATTAGATACCGTTTGTTTGGTCAAATGGATCATAAAATAAATAGTGGATGTTGGGCGAAAAGGTTAGGATGTAGATGGTCGAGACTCAATCCAAGATGAATCGAACCATGGGCTGTTGGGCGAAACTATGGAACTTTATTGCAGGTCCTTCAAGATCAAAGCCTACCCAACCTAATACTACTGCATAAGTCTTGCCGCAGCATGTTAAATTTATCTGCTTCTTAGAGAAGACAATAATGATGACAATGACATGCCTAGCAGAGCAAAAATATATAGAAGTAAATCAGATGTAAAGGACAGAGTAATTAATAGCTGAAGTAAATGTGTATGCAGATAAATGGCAGAGTACACAAACCTGTGGGAAATATCTCTGTGCCTCGCCCATCAATATCAAAAAGCACTGGAAAGCCTCCTTCTACACCATACACATGCACGCGATTTGGATACTTAGCTAATGTTATCTCAGCCTAAGATATATATTGCAGCACAAAGATTAAAAAAGATTGTTCTTCCATATATGAGACAATAAATTAAAATAAGCAACTAATAAAAGATGCATAAATAAGGGTTATCAATGTTACATCAAAAAATTGCCCTTATACTATATGTGTTGAAAATGATTGGTTCACTTGTCATAACCTGACATAGATACAATCTCAAAGGGAAAAAAAATCAAGATTCGCCGTCTCAATACGAGACCCCATAACTATATCATCCTATTACAATATCGGTATGCAGTTTGGTATGGTACAAGACAGCATATCGAGTGTTGGTACAGTACAAGACAGCATATCAGTATGAGACCGGTACTGTACGCCCCGTACCAGGCGCCATGAAGTGGTATGGCAGACCATGGAACAAATATATTCCTCAAGTAGATAAAAATATACTATGTTTCATAAATAGATGCTTATAATGTTATTAAACAGAGAATCTACAAGAACGGAGTGCGACTTGTGTCATGCATCATAAGATAAATATAACAGGCAGTGCATGTCAAAATGGATTTAACCGAATGGTTGCTGATAGAGAATAGGAATATTAACTGAAAACTGAAAATTATAATATAAAGATCAAGCAATGCAACTGATAAACAGTAGGATAGATAGCATGGATCAAGTATAACTATTGAAAAACAAGTAATGCATCTCAATACACAAAATGAAAGTTTCATGATACAGAGCAAAAATATGTTAAGCCAGGAAGTTAACTCTTGTCCCAAATTCTAAACAATATTTACTGCATATCAGATAATTGACACACCTGATGTATGGAAAAGATTAAGAAACAAGGTTCTGTACAACTATCGAATAAATAATGATAATGCATGTAGACATGGATAAATACTCAGAAATGCAAGGCCAAATTTTTTATGCTAGCAAATGCAATCATGCAGCAGATAGGCAACAATAGTGAACTAAAACAATATTCAGCACAGAAAAAATCATGATCGTGGAATAAAATAATTTCTAGCACTGCCATGGAAATGAGAATTGAGACTCTGCTCTGACATGTTTGTTAGACATTTAACAAGCCCTTGTGAACATCTCCTTCCATAAATTACTAATCTCACATGCCATTTGCAATATGATATATTGGCATATTCGGTGCTTGAAAAACCGAGCCTTTCGTTGTTATGACCATGTGACATTTTACGTTTCAACTTAATTATTAGACCTGACTAAGCACATTCCCATGATTTAGGATTAACAATCAGCTCACAAGGGAAAGAAAAGTTTCTTAGCAGATATGATAGTCCCTTTGCCATGATCTTCAGAGCTCCTACTTATTTAGAAGTAAACAGCCATCAAGTAGCATCCTTTCTCCCTCTATCTTTATGTTTTTAACATATGAGGAGGAATAGTATTAAATCAGATTAATGCAATACATGAAGCAGGTCGAAAAAACAGATATAGAAAGAAAAGAAGAAGAAATTAAAAATCAGAACATAGATTCAAAAGCCATGGCAAAGGCCCTTGTCACAGATAACCTCAAACAAAATCGACATTTAAGCCCAATATTGGTCCAAAGTGAAATCTCAGATACCAAGTTTATCCACATCAAAACTGTTCCACCAATATAACGGCCTATTCCTCTCCATCATGATCCCCATCACAATCTCAAGACATGGCTTCCTTCAATTGTTCAGAACTAATACATAGTAATCACCATTTGCATTGGATAGTCATAATAATTGGATTGCATTATGCACAAACAGACTCTTTAGAATTCTTGCATTATATGATTACAGTGTTCTCCATAGTATACTAAACAACGATGGTTACTCTTCCAGGGTTCTGAGGTCAGGGATCACGATAATAATGACAGTCAAACTAAGTTGGTTGCTGAACGAAGCACTCCTAGGGGATATGGTAGCCAATATCTCCTCTTTCTGTCTTTCATTGCCCCTTTTGCAGCATATATTTAATACCTCCTATGAATCTCCCAACTTAGACAGATAGTTTTTAATGAAGGTAGAATTAAAAGAATCACCACAACAATAAAAGGCTTGTGCTGCACCTTTTTTTGTCATTCACTCATACTGTGCTCCAAGATTTGCCTTATCATACCGAACCAGATGGTATGGCCACCAAACCAATATGCAGTATTTGGGGGCGTTTTGGGGGGGGTGTTGTACGGCTACCGACACTCAGTATGCCAAACAACTCCATAATGGAATGGAATGCTATTTACCCTTCAGCATTAGCCATGTTAAATCTCATAACCACATATTGGTTACATTTTTCTGCAGGCCAGATCAATTCATTGGCAGTTCTTACCTTGGGAGGAAGAATAGTGTCAATGTCAGCATCCGAGGCTTGTGGGAACTTTTCCTTTGCGATTCTCCTAAGCTTCTTCTTGTCTGCTCCTGACAAGCGTTGCAATGATTTTGCCTCAGCAGGCTTCTTAAACATGACGGACAGCTGGTATTAAGAACGTTGAACCAGCTATAACTGCAAAAGTTAAAAGTAAACTTATTTCATATGCTAATGTACTTATATGGAAAATATTATTATAAGATTTTATTGTGATAAAGCCATATAACATCAACACTATTGCTCTAGAGCGGTAGCCCGTAGAGGCTCGGACCAGCTCAATAACGAAAATGGTTGCATATGTATATAATAATTAATAAAATCTGAGAAATAGATGAGTTATTCACTAGCAAATTGCCAAATTCAAGAAACTTCAAACAAAATTCTTTATCCTCATAGCATAGGATAAACGTTTACATAGTTCACTTGAAGGGAGAAAGGTGGCATTGTTTACAATAGTGCCAAGATTTATCAAACAAATGACGTAAATGTCAATTTCACTCTTCCTGATATTAAGATCGACATTTCTACAAATGATGTAGAAGTCATGAAGTAGAGATAATCATCAAAGCAATACAGCATCGCGCCGGAGAATGTGATCGGATGTCACAATGCCGGTACTAAATATTCTTGATTATAACAGTAGTTTCTACAAATTCCCAGTTCAAAATTTGATTTTACCCTTTTGATTCTTCCATCTATGCAGAATCCAATTCCTTACCAAACAAAACCACATCACCAAGGCTCTAAAATGATTGAAAAATCTTAAAAAAGAAAGAAAAAAATTGGGAAAAAAACAAAAAAACAGTATTTTTGATTCTTCCTTTGATTCTTTGCATTGAATGTATCGATAAACCCAAAATAAACAAGAAAGGAACCAAATGATACCATCCAAAAGAAGCCCGATAGGTGAGTATCGATTAGCTCAAAATTAAGGGGAATTTGGGAGAAGAAAGGATTGAGGAGACGATGCAAGAAAGCAAAGAAAAGAGAGAGAAAAAAAAAAAAAAGTAAACGTCACCCAGCACCAGCGGTCGACCTCGACGAGATCGGAAGGCGGAAGGATACCGGCTCGATCGCCTTGGTTCGCTTCCGGATGGGAACGGAAGGTTCTGGAGCCCAAAAGAGCGGCGGTTTGGGTGTGGGAGAGCAAGTTTATATCGACGAAAGGTCGGTGTCGTGGAACGTGGTGCCGCACAGCGATATTTTACTGACGGACTCTTGCAGACGTCTTAAGGGGATTTATGCGCTCGCGTACGTGTGGATGATAAAACCGCGGCCAGCCCCGGTTCCAGCTCCAGGTCTGGCTCTGGGTCTGGGTATGGGCCCAAACTGGCATACCGTCGTACCCAGGTAAGTGGGTTGGAAGTGGGGACAAAATCTTGGCTGAATGGTGCATCTGATTCTGAGATCCATCCGTGTGATGCTTCGTTTTAGATATTATCTGAACCGTAAACCCAGCGAAAAATTGCAAGACCACCGCACAAGTTGGTGTTTTGGTGCAGGAACAGCCGAACTGGGCCGTGACTACAGCCACATGCCTTGTGGAGGAAGAATTGTTGTGCTAAACATCTTAGAAACCCAATCGTACGCTACTTACCTTTTACATTTTTTGCTTATGTTAAATTATGCTTTGGATCCTTCAAATTTTATAAATAATTTAAATAATATTTATGATTTAAAATTTTAATGAAATCCCTCAATTTTTAAGTATGGTTTAATATTGTCCTTTGAACCTGTTGGGAGTTCATAGCTTCCAGTAAATACAGCCAACAATCGATGATGGCACAACCTCGATGACAGTCTCATTGATGGAATGGGCCATACCACTCAGTCCATCACTCTTAACACACTGGTCACTACCTATTTTCTTCCCACAAAGCCAATAAGAGGAAACGGCGATGTTCTTTTCTCCTAATCCGACGAAAGTTCTACTCCTGGATGCTCTCTTCAAGAGGATTCCCAGCATGTGGACAACTACGAACGGAAGCTTCAGGAGTTAAATTGCCAAATTAAAAGGCTACAAAATGACTAAGCAATGAGATTTTGGGGGCAGACGATTTGGAAGGCTTCTCCATGCGATAAATTGATCGTGATCTATGATTCGGAAAGCTTCTCCAAACAATGAATTGATCGTGATCTACGATTCGAAAAGCTTTTCCAAACGATGAATCGATCATGATCTACGATTCAGAAAGCTCTTCCCAAACTATGACTATGTTTCTCTATAACAGAACAACCTACGACAATATTCCGATTGAACGGCGTAATGTACGATAATATTTCTCTATGATGAATGATTGGAATGCCAACAATCTATAAATATCTTCAATATTTAGTTGGCTCTTATTCGATTGACTAAGAGATCCACGTCTTGAAAGAAAATAATGAGTCAACAACTCATCCAACGATTATGCAATTCGATGATAAATACGAGCTCCGGCTTAAGACCCAAGGGGCCAAAGTAGAAAAATACCGATCTCTGGATCGAGATGAGTCCTAAAAGGACCAAAATGCCGACTCGACTATGGTCGGACGGGAGAATATGCCGACTCGACTATAGTTGGACGGATCAAAATGCCAACTCAACTACGGTTGGATGGAACAGTATGTAGACTCGATTATGGTCGAATGGAACAGTATGCCGACTCGACTACAATCGGATGGAAGAATATGCCGACTCGACTATGGTTGGATGGAATAGTATGTCGATTCGATTATGGTCAGATGGAACAATCAATATGCCAACTCGACTACAGTCGGACGGAACAATATGTTAACTCCGATTGACAGTCGAAATGACCGCAGAATCAGGTTTGAAATCATTACAGAAGATATGCTGACTCTTATCGTCCAACGTGTCAAGTCATTTTGGACTTGAGAGTGGGGGGCAACTGTTAGGATAATCAGATCCACTCCCTCGATTCAAGATCGACTTTCGATTCTGCATTGACAATAGAGTATGACAGTGTTTCCAAAAGGAGAAGGCTCGAAAGGGAAGAAATTTTCACGACTCAGCTCTTATGAGGTGAGATTCTAATATCTTCACCAGTCATTCTATTTTTTTCTAAGTCTACAGGTCATGGTCGAAGCAAAATCATCATGGCCAACTGACCATCATGACTGAAGTAGTATCTTCATAGTCGATTGACCATCATAGTCGAACCAGTATCTTCATGATCGAACCAGATCATAATGACCGACTGTCTAATGATCGATTGACCATCATGATCGAAGTAGCATCTTCATGATCGAACCAGCATCATAATGGCTAACTACCTAATGGTCGACTGACCATCATAGCCAAACAGCATCTTTATGATTGAACCAGTATCATAATGGTCGACTAACCATCATGACCAACTGACCATCATAGCCGAAGCAACATCTTCATGACCGAACCAGCATCACCATGGCCAATTGATATGACGGACTGCCTAATCTACAATCACGATACCACAATCATGGATAATAACTACATGCCATAACCGTTAGTAGGCATAAACTACCCACTAACTCCACATGTTCAGCGATTACACCTGAATTACCTATAAAAAGAAGATAAGGGAGCAGCAATGGTAAGAGGCTTTTTCTGGACCAAACTCTGTCGAAATTCTACTTTAAATATTCTATTCACCATTCTCTATTGACTTAGGCATTGGACGGTCTCCGTCAGATAAAATCCAATCAGTGAATTCTTTTGCAGGTTGCTCTTCATCGAAGTCATGCGCACTTGAGGATTGGCTGCAACAAACTCATTTTAGCCAATTCTTGAAAAGTTGCATAATGTGCATGATGTACATATGATATTCTTCTTTTTTTCCATTGGCACCAAAATCAATATATGGATGATGATGATGATGATGATGTGATAGCTAAATTTTTAAATTCAAAATGAGGTATATAAATGATGACATGATATATAGGTGATGATTATGGCATCCAATACTCACCATGATATAATTTAATAAATTATGTTCGTAGTTCTTAAACTAAATCGAATTTTTTAAATGATCTCTAAATTATGAGACCTTCAACTTGAGTCCCTGTATTTTTGAATCGTTTTAATGTAGTCCTTTCTTTAGATTCCATCCATTTTCTCTCATCGAAAATCCTAACTGGCAATAATCGATGTTTATGGGGCGAAAAAGATCTGCCGAACATGATATGGTATAGATGATGTGGCATGATAAATAAAATTTTATTTATTGACATGGTATGGATGATGACGTGGCATCTGATGTGGATTTTTTTCAAAAGTATCTAATCACCAAGAGATATGTCAGCACTCATACATGACGTGGCATAGATGGCATGGTGTATGCATGATGACATGGCATAGGTGATGATGTGGCATAGGTGATGATGTGGCATCTGATATAGTATTTTTCAAATAGTATTTAATTTTAGTGATACATTAGTGTCTATAGATGACGTGGTATGGATGATGATGTAGCATCTGATGTGCATTTTTTTCAAAATTATCCAATAATCAAGTATCACGTTAGCAATCCAGTGCTACGTCAGCACCCATATGCCACATCATCATCCATATACCATAAATTATATTTTTTATCTTTTATATTTCATAAATATTCTTAAATGGTCCTTATACTTAAAAAAATTCTAATTAGGTCATTTAATTTTTTAGTATGATTTAGTTTAATCTTTCCAGTATGATAGCAGAGAAGGTGATGATTTTGATGCAGAATAAATCATTGGATGCATTCAAAAAGTCAAAAATGACTGCAGTATTCAAAACAGAGAGCCAGATCTAGATTCAAAGGTGGTCTAAAAAGTAGTTCAGATTAAAAATTTGAAATTATTATTATGAATATAGCAGTGACAATGAAAAGTATGCGAACTCAATGTTCTCAATTTCGTCGTTGTCAAGTTCGCTACCATTGTCGACTTTCTTCTTGAAAAAAATAGATCAGTAATTGCAGACTATAGAAATAAAGATCTCACATCGGATTTGATCTCACATCGGATTTGACCAACCTCCCTCTTAGTCAGTAAGGCTTCGAATCAATTATTTTCAGCTATGTTATAGTTGTTCTCTATGTGGGATAACTCACGATCTTTTTATAGCTGGTTATTCTGTTATAACAATTTTTAACAAACTAGATGGATTATCCATAAATATTTAATAACAAGATCTTCCGAATCAAGTGGTTACTAACAACCTAACAAACTCTCTAACCTACGCTTTCTTACTCTCTACCTTCCTTTTTCACTATCTATTCTCAAGCTTCGGTTGACTTAAGCATCGGAGGGTCCTAAATCAGAGGTATCCATTGGTTTTAGTTATTTCTTTTTATTGGGACCAAATAACTCAATCACTTAATCAAGTCATATACCTAATACATACATATGCAAACATATATTATATATGAAATGGACTTTTCTTCACTCAAGAGAAGAAGGTATCTACTTATTTCAAGTTTAAAATCAATAATCAGGTACATAAATCGGAGACCTATAGTATTAATCATGATATGTATGACTACAAATGTCTCAAAACCATTCATGTGTTTTAATACTCTCTAATATATGGATCAAGCAGACAAAAAAAAAAGATTGTTAAAATAGTATGATTTAATGTTTTGATATCATCTGAGCATTGAAATCTTTCGATTTTTTAACTAATGTATATTCTCACATGTATAGATCATAATCAATAAGTTTTTTTTAAAAAAATAATGCTTCCTCGTATGCTTTAATATACCAGCACAATAAAACTGTTTATTTTTTAATTTACTTGATGCATTGGTTAATGAGTACCAAAACATAATTGTCTATTTATATTCATTTTTAACATATATATAGACATAATATATAACACTCTTATAAGATAGCTAGAAATATTCATATGATCTAAACATCTGCAATTAATTTGAATTAATATGTTCAAATATTTTAAGACTAGAGATGAATATTTAGATATTGTTGATTTAACAATGATGTGCGTGTAAAATCAATTAGAGGATGGTGGTACCAAAATTTGGAGGTTAAGGGTATTCGAGGAGGGCCACCTCTTCTTGTATAGCTCATTACATATGAGCCCTTTGTTGAAAAAAAAATTCTTCCTAATGTCATATAATTCATCCAACTGCTAAATTGGTCTATCGCAAAAATCATGGTATAATCAGAAATAAATAGGAATGCAATCAATTTAGAGTTCCACGTCAATGGAATCTATAGGATACATTTGGATGTCTCTTTATGAGATCTCATCTCCAAGTTACATCATCATTGTCATCGGCATATCAAGAACCTAAGATTATTTGTCTTCTCTCTCGTCATCTATATGCAAGCTTAACCTAGCACCTTATTCATATTGCTTGACTTTGCTTATGGTTTGACATAATAAAAACTTGTATCCATCATCTAAGCACTTTTGTAAACTAATGTTTAATGTATGCAATATGCTGATATGCATGAGCCACGGGAGAGAAACAAATTGTACTCTCTCATGAAGGCTTATTATCTTACCTTCTGAAAAAGCATAATATGAAAAATATCATAATGGTGGCGTGTATAAGCATTCTATAAAAATTTCTAGGTTATAACTTAGAACTCTTTATAAAAGTAGCCCAATTCCATTATCTTCTGGAATATAAATTCTTAATCACCTCTTGCATGCATTATATATGTCTTGTATTGTAATAATCTAGGACCTCACGTAAAAAGATTAGTTAATCGGCTCGTGATCAAGTCCCAATGAATCCATGCTATAGTATCCCTTAGCTCACATAAGTTATATATTAGATTAGCTCTCATATCATTTATAATAATCCAGCATCACACTCAAAAGACTAGTCGGAAGATATTATTTGGATTTCTTAATCCTATATAAGTACTCAAGATTTTCTAGTAAATAATCGATGTGGGACTAAATATAGCCCATATGGATCCTCACAAATTTGAGATTATAATTGTTGGCATTATGTTATCATGGATGGTATCCTACGATAGTATGGCTATCTCATATCCCAGATTTAGAGCTTGATATGTATGATCAAAATAAAGCATTAAGTTGCACATACAAACTTACGCATAGGTTCATCCATCATATCTCACTACTATAATAGAAATTCTTCTGTTTCAACTATAATCATATCTTACATTTGTCTCTTGCTTTGGCTTTATTTTGTTTCTATTGCGTCAAGGCTCCGGGGCGAGCTGATATGGTGGAAGAGAGACGTTGGCCAAGATATCGGGGCATCACGAGAGACCTACAAAAGAAGTCCACTTGTGCCAGAGGAGGGTACTCCGATCGGGGGTCCTCCAATGTTTAAGTTAGCCGAAGCTTTGAGCACAGTGAAAGAGAGAGAGCTAGTTTCGTATGACATTATGTCTATTTTTTTTTTGGATCTCCTTATTACCTTTATATAGAGAAAGTGTCGGAGTTTATTATGCCTAAATCTATAGGTTATTAGGATAGAAGTCTACCTACTAACAAGATTATTAGTCGTGGGCAGCTGACATGGCCATGTTCTAAGAGTTTGTTGGGCGATCCCAACTAATTGCTCATGTGACCTAACTTGGTCGGTGCACTGAGGTCGACCTATTACCGAGGTGTTATCCTGTTCAGATCCGCCTCAAGACAGATCATGGAACCTTTTCTTTTGTGGTCGGTGAGATACCGACCCGAAGGTCGGTGAGAGTTTGAATTGGTGTTAGTCGGAGGACTCCATTCTTATCGTCAATGAGATGCCGACTCGAAGGTTGGCGGCACCTTGATCTGAGGGTCGGAAGGAAGCCGTTGAGATCACTGTTGGGAAATATGTCCCAAAAAGT
>KE504656.1:1719417-1751934 GCA_000441515.1 Elaeis oleifera
GGCGGCGGGATGGGGTGTGCCGAGAAGGAGAAGAAGAGGAGGAGGAAGAGATGGCTGCGATGCACGAAGAGGAGATGGCGGCGGCGTGCACAAAGGCGGTGGCGATGGGGTGTGCTGAGAAGAAGAAGAAGAGTAGGAAGAGATGGCCACGGGATTCGAAAAAAAATCATGGATCAGATCCCGAATGCTCTGATACCATGTTGACAAACAGAAGTATAAACAGAAGAAGAATAGAGGAGAAGGTGAAGACGAAGATTTCAGAGGAAGAAGGAATGCCCTCTCTAGGATCAGAAGGATCTTTTTATTATTTTCAGGGGCTTAATTTAGGAATTATACAAACAAATTTCTCTCTAATTAGGAAATTGCATTCCTAATTAGAGTGATAACAAATTTTCCTCTAATTAGGAGATTGCATTCATAAGTAGAGTGATAACAAATTTTTCTCTAATTAGAAGATTGCATTCCTAATTAGAGGGATCTACACAGCTCATTTCTCCAGCTCATTTCAACAACTTTGGGATCCTTCAAAGTATGTAATCAACTCCTCACTCTTTTTCTCATTATTCTCTATCTCTTGATCTGAATGTCGGATGGTCTTCATCAAAAATACCCCCGATGAAGACTTTTTTGCAGGTATCCGAGCAAAACACCAATGTCGGTTTTCACTTCGGCCACCTCAACCTCAGCGAAGCATAGAGATCGACAGTAACAATAGTAATCAATATTATTAATAATTTAATAATAATAATTTATTTTAAAATAATTATATTATGTTTCATGATTCACGATGCACTTGTGTTTAAGTTCCCAAGCAACATTGATTCGCGGTGAGATGATTAATATTTGTTCGGTGGACACCCGTTTCGGGGATACGCCAAATAAGAACCTCCCAAACACGACACTCCCGACTTTCAAAGTCCACCGTGTAGAGTACACGGGCCCGACCTGGAATTAAATTTCCACTTCGAAGCGGACCTAACCCACACTCTATAAAATGGCTGAACCCTCGTCCTCCACTCGCTCTCAAGTCGACGCGAAGTCCCCAGAGATCTCCCTCCTCCGCTCGGGGGAGTAGAAAGAAAGCTCTCTTTCTCCCCTTCTGTCCTCCCCCGTCTCCCTTCGCCGCCATGATCGGAATCGAGGAATCCCAGAACCTCTTCGCGCTCCTCAACGCCGAATCCCGCCCCTTCGATGAGATCTTCGCGGATTTCCTCTCCCGGTTCCCCCGCGAAGCCCACTTCCGAGTCTGCTCCTCGCTCGCCATGCTCTTGGAGGTACAAGCGATCGGATTCTTTATCTGTGGAACTTTTCAGTCCCCTTGATTTCGTTCGGGTTCTTGAATTTTGTTTAGGTTCTTGTTCTTAGGGTATGGCGGTTTGGATTTAGGGTTTAAGATGGTGGATATCGGGGTCTTTTTAATCTTTTAACGTATGCTTAGCTGATTGGTTGTCGATATTTCGGATTATGGATGTTGTCTTTGCGTTTGCCGCAACATTGCTGCAAGATTCTCTTTTTTCCGCCCGTGGGGCGGGATGATTGGATGAATTTTTCAAGATTAGTTTCTGGTTGTTAGGGTTTCGTAGTTTGCATTAAGGGTTTAAGGTGATGGATATCGGTCGTTGATGGTTCTTTTTCGTATGTCAAGCTGTTTGGTTGTTGAGATTTTGGATTATGAGTGCATGTATTTGTACATGCTGCAGTTTTCTGCAAAATTCTTTTTTCTTTGGATGAATTTATTCAAGCTCACTTTTTTGTTGTTGTTGTTGTTATGTTCGTAATTTAAGCTGAGGGTTTAAGATGCTAGATATCCGTCTTTCATGGTTCTTTATTACATGTCTTAGCTAGTTGGTTGTTAATTTTGGAATATGGATATATTCATTGCTGCTGTTGCGAAGAAGCTGAAATGTGTTTGATTTTTGGTGGTTTTTGATGAATTTGTTCAGTTATGTTTAGTTTTATTTGATCTAGTTGTTTTAATCATAACTTGAATGTATTTGTTTCTATCTTCTAATGCGAATCCGTCAGTTGCTTGTTGCTGGAGGTATAGTCCGTGTTGTCAATGGAATTGCAGTTCTTTTCTGGTCGTTAGGTTTTAAGTGACTGGATATCAGCAATATTTTGGCTGATTGGTTGTTGAGATTTTGGGTTACGCTTATTTTATTTATGTTTGCCATGAAGGTGAAGAAAAAGATACAGATTGATTTCTCTTTATTATTATTATTATTATTATTATTATTATTATTTAAAATTAGTTGTTTTATAACTGTTTGCATGGACAAAGACATGGGAAGTGGGTGTTGGCAAGAGCTTTACTGTTTTAAAGTATTGTATAAAAGAAATCTTTATAAGATAAATCTTTCTAATGTATTTTCGTATTACTGCTTTGAGAAGTCATATCAGCTCCCTTATCCCTGGCCATTCTGTAAAAATGAACAGAAGTTCACTTAATATCATTATGGTAGTGTGGGGATCAACACTGACAGAGCTGCAATCAGAGCTTCATGCATTTGTTCAATACACTTCTCCAATATAATTATGATGTGTTGAAATTGTGGAAGGGGTCCAACTCTCCATCAGTCTTTAGAAGCTGTGGTTAAAAAATTTGATAGTTGTCCAAGTATCTGATGTGTATCTGGTTTGTTCTCTATCCAAATGGGTGTGGGTTTCTAGTTGAAATGGTCTAATGCTTGCTTGCTCATGATGAAATAATTTGAGTCTCCCACCCCAACAATAACGTTACTTGATAGCGACTATCCCTATGAAATACAAAGTTCCAGGCATTCATTGCGAGGCCATTGCCTAAAACTTGTATATGTATGCTCATATACATATGCATTTATACATATACATATGCATATATGTATACATTTGTACATACATCTATATTATATATTATAAATTTAGATGTTTATTTATATGCATGCATGTATGTATATAAGAATAATTGATTTAGCGAGTTTCCAATGTAATGATTACTTTTCTACATTAGGAGACAAAACTAATGTATTGTTGCTCTTCTTTTTAGCAGGCCTCTTAAGATCTGTTTTTTATTTGAGTTAGCAGTTCTTAATGCATATATGTTGGAAGTCCTTTTGGTTGTGATATATTATAATTTTTTGGAGCGCTATTTGTTATTTATGTGTCTAGAAAAGGTTATGTGCATTGATGTACTATGTGGTGTGGGAACAACTCCTTTGTCGACTATTAAAATTTTCCATGATCTTGCTCTAGAATAATCCTATTCATCATTCAATTATTCTCCAAGAGGGTATGACAATTTTAGTTGTCTTATAAAAGTTGTTTTTCATTAACCCTTGTCTATTTTTTTCTTTATGTCCAGGACAAGGGCATGCTTAAACCCAGCCAGCGTTTGGTTGCGTTTGCTATCATGCATCAGACCTATTCCTCTCAACCACCCTCCTTGAACCCATTTATTTCCTTTCTTATAAATGTAAGTACTAAAATGATTATGTGTAAGCACTTTGAAATTTTATATTTGCAAAGTTTGAATTATTTTTTAAATATATGTTTCTACAGAAGGCATCACTTACTAAATCATTATAACATGGTAGGCATTAAGTATGAATATGAGAATGAATTAAGTACATGATTTGTGACATTGTAAGGAAGCATAAATTGGCAATTGCTTCCTCTTTTAGTATTTTAACCCTGTAATTTTGAGAGTTATTGTTAGATGATGATGTGAACTCAACTAAAGCCACCACTACAGCCATCAACATTGTTGGTGTTTCGACTATTGCCACCACTTCCACTTTTTATATTAATTATAATCCCCCCAAAAAATAAAATAAGCATGTGGTCTATCATATTGAGGAAGAATGGAAAATATGAAAAAAAATGATGTTATTTTTCATCATTATATAGGGTGACCTTTCTGCTAAAAACATAGGCAGTGTTAACTTAGTCTAACCTCACTTGCTGCATTTAGCACATCTGAAACATGCATCTTGTGCGTATACCTTGGTCATTTTAATGGTTGTGTATCACACCATTTCACCCATAAATAATTTGTTCACCGGACTAATACATTTCACCTGTTAGACTATAAAGGATGTAGTTCTTTACTTCTTTTGATAGTTGCATCTTTTGACCGAGACATTTCATTGAGTATTTCTAGACTAAGTTGTGTTACTATGCTGGCTCCACGTCCACTCCTCTCCACAATTTGCTATTCTTTGTCTCCCTTAATAATGTGTTTACTCTGATTATTTGACTCTAAATTATATAAAGATTATATAAGATATTTCCTATGTTTTAGGCATCTAGGGAACCCAAAAGTACTTGAAAATAAACTAACTTAATCTGAAATTGTTATATGTCAACAGAGGATCCTTAACTTTCAAATGACTAGGGATCACATTTTTAAAAGGCCCAGCACATTGTTATTCTGCAATTGATTCACTCGTTTTATTGCTTTCATCAAATAGGAAAAGTGCCAAAGAAGGATTACGAGATTTTGTTTCCACTAATCTTCATAGTTGTGCACCTTGGCAGACGTCTCTTCCCTATTATATCCCTCTTCAAGTTCTGAACTTAATAGATCTGCATTCAAATGCTTGTACATGTCACCTCTGTTAGATTTGATGCAAGATAATCAACAGAGTTTTTATAGCATAGCTGCACTTTAGTTGAGTGCTACCGGTGTTGCTCTATTTAGATAATGCTTAGTGTAGAGTATTGATCTATGCTTTTCTTGCTGAGATATGCCTGCCAATCATTTTTATGCAATATTTATTATGAATTCCATTCTTGATTTTTGCAGGCAGCTTGTGATGATGCAGCAGAGAAAATGGAAATGACATTTATTCAACTGTTATTAGGATCTGCTGGCACAAACAATAACAAAGAGGTCCTGAATTTTTATCCAGTGTCATACCCTCCTGCTGCACTTGCTTATTTACCTTTTTCTACAGCTACTTATTTGGTTTTTAAATTAGTGCAATGTCATCCCTTTATGATCTGAATATGACAAAAATATGATGTCTGATAACATCGTTCTCAACTATCTACTCTTTACTTTTGTTAAAAATTTCAAACCTGCCCGAAGAGCTTTATGAAATGCTTGGGTGTCAAATGTATAAATATGTGCATGCGCTTTCCTTTAGCGGGACATTGTCCAAAGGACTGTTATTCCGCCAAGTTACCATAGTCAATTAGCAGAGTCATATTAGCCTCCGCTTTCAAAAATGTTGTTTATAATTTAGTAAAGCACCCTATGCCATTAGATTCTGCAACTAAGTGACTTTTTGCAAGCTAACATCTTAACAAGATTTGTTGCTGCACCTACAAAGCTATAGTACATAGCTTCCTATAGCGAAGCTTTCAATGTGTGTAGACCATGAGGTGGAAATTTGTTTCACATGTTATCATTTATCCAGATTAGTGGATGGTTACATGTACCCCTGCTTTATGTTATTCTACCATTAAATTTTGGATGTTAACTCCTAACTGTAGAACTTTTCAAGAAGCACCCTTAAAGCTATTAAAATTTCTACAATATCTTTAATTCTACATACAAATCCTGAAGAGTCTAAGACTAACAAAGTTGTTAAATCGCGAAGCTCCGACATCCAAGGGCTTAATGAGATGATTCAATAGGTTGCTATGCAAGACTTAGATAAATCTAGTTCTTTGAAGTGCAGCAAATAAATATCTGATCGGATTCTATAAACGCTTCCAAGCTGCTTCCATATTTTATTTATTTTTTGCTTTTAGAAGCTATTTTCCCTTATCCTGCACTTGAATCATGCACCTGAAACTGCTTTTGATTACACCTGCTTCCAATTGGAATGAAACTTTACTAGTTTCTCTGTACAAATTGGCTCTGATATAGTAAAGCCAAGTTGTTTTTGGAATCTTGTTTAGACCATATTCTGTGGGGTCTCAATCTGAGCTAACTTGTCTAGGCAAGGTATATAAATCTTCATGCTTTCAAGTTTCAATTCTTCTAATCTTACTTTCAGGCTACATGTATTTTCTATTTTGATGTGTTCTTTGTTGGGAATGATGATTTTCATTGCAAGTTCACAACCACATGATGATGTTTGGCCAATAATCATTGCATTAGTTTATTCATAATATCATGATCTATTCTATTTGTCTTTTATATCCTTTCAATGGTTCTTTTTTTTTTGTCTGCTCAGGTTCTGAAGCAATCAGCTGTGGATTACATCAAAGGATTTGATCCATCATCACATGTGAGTTTCTAGATATTTATTTTGATATAATAGCATGA
Organism: Elaeis oleifera; assembly: GCA_000441515.1. Lineage (NCBI taxonomy): Eukaryota > Viridiplantae > Streptophyta > Magnoliopsida > Arecales > Arecaceae > Elaeis > Elaeis oleifera. The sequence continues at coordinate 1,725,674 of KE504656.1, forward strand.
AGACTATGGGTGCAGCTTTGGTGTTGGGCAAACTATGCAACATTTGGGCAAATTCAATTCAGTGGTAGATGTTTGTAGTGTATCCTTATGACAGGCATGTATGTTTTTCATTTGTTTAGGTTTTACTGCAACTTGAACAACTCCAGAAGCAACATTGTGATGGAACAGAAGCCGAGCCATACAAAAGCATTTTCAGGGCTGCAGCTGTCAAAAATGTTATACCAGATCCAGATGTCCCTCATGGTTGTGATGCAAATTCATCAGAGTATGACTGATTGATAATTTATTTTTTTTAAAAAACTTGCATTGGTTCCTTGGATAATTTGGTGAAATATTCATGTTAATCATTTTAATGATGTTCAGTCTAAAGCTTTCCCACCAGGAGCTAAACCAAGAATTGGGTCCGAAGATAGAGACACTGCTGTAACTGATTTGCTTCAGAACCTGTCATTGGAAGGACTAAGTCCTCAGTGGATTAGACCTGCACCACCAAGGCTTCCAATACTAGATGGAGAGGCAAGACGCTATCACTTGGGAGTTTAATCGTCATATATGTTCCATTCATGTACTAATGCATTTCTGATCGTTATTCAGCTTATGTGGCTCAACCCTGACAATAATCATGAGCTGCTGTGGGACTATGGAATGTGTGCTGACACCAGTCGCGGAGCTGCAGTCAGGGATTTGATTGCAAAAGCCTTGAAAGGTCCACTTGCACCTGCTCAACAGGAGGTTCTACTCTTCAAAAATTCTACACTTTCAGCTGTCAAAATGTCAAACAAAAACAGAAGTTGATCAACCAATGTATTGGCATATGAGTGGTGGAATTGCAAGCAAACTGTGATTAGCAAGATAGTTGTTCAAAACTTCAAATTGGTCTACAGCATAGTCATGCTTTTTCTTAAGTTAGCTTTTGTGCTTTTAGGTGCATACTATGTTGGACATGGGTCTGGATGCTTCGCTTTCTAATTGTTGACATGAGTACCATTGTCTTTGCTTTCTTTGGACTGTCTGTTCTCGAGATGCAAACAGTCACATCTATTCCAATTCTTGCAGCAAGTCGTGGTAGAACTTGCAAAGGATCCAAACTAGTTTATCACTGTGGACTAACTCCAAGAAAGCTACCAGTATGTGATCTTTCTTTCTTTTATTTTTTTCCCTTCATTCCTTTTTGTGCATCTGATTAATCTTGCAATTTTGCCGTAGTCCAGTTTTTGAATGGGTTACTTCATATTTTTAGGATCTTGTTGAACACAACCCACTAATTGCGGTTGAAGTTCTGTCCAAATTAATGAACTCTCCCGAAATTTCAGAGTAAGCCTGTTTATTTGCTTTTCGTAATGATATGCATCCTTTTCTGTTTTGGATTGTTTATGCTTTGTGTCTGTTCTTACAGGTATTTTACGGTTCTTGTCAATATGGAAATGAGTCTCCATTCTATGGAAGTTGTAAACAGGCTTACAACTGCAGTTGATCTCCCAACAGAGTTTGTGCACATGTACATCACGAACTGTATATCATCATGCGAAAATATTAAGGTCCTTCATCTTTCTTTTTGAAGTTTCTGTTCTTCAAACATACAAATCTAAGGGAACTGATTCACTGGCAGCTGATGGGACCTTTAATTGTCAGTTACTTGCAGTATGGACTATATTAACTAAAATGTCAATGTTCTCCAGTGTTTCTGCCTATAATAATGTAATGGCCTTAGCATTAGAGTCTGGTGATATGAAGCTTTAATAGTGTACTTTTGCTTCCTAACTATTATCCTTTTCATGTTTGATGAATCATAATGTTTTAAAATAATTTTCTCACAAAATTCTCAGAATTTGATGGATCCCAGTCTCACTTACAAAGGGACCCCATGGGGATAAAATAAGGGTCACTTGTTAATGTCAAGCAATATCCTTTACATTTTGTCAACACTTTCTTGAGAAACTTTTACAACTTGAGATACAAATAATTTAAAGTTGTAAATAATATTTTTTTTGCTTCACATAAAATATTTATTCCTTAATAATCATGCTCTTCTATGTATTCCTTAATAATCATGCTCTTCTATTTATTCCTTAATAATCATGCTTTTCTATTTATTCCTTAATAGATCATGGTTTCTATGTTATAGAAGGCATAATTTTAATAATGCAGCCAAAGCAACTTAGGATAAGGTCTGTCCGTTAAGATTTAGTAGTACTATTTCCTATTTTGTGTGACAGTTTTGATCCCCTATAATAGTTCTCTAGATTGCCTCTTTTTCAGATGATTATGTTAATGCCACAAAGTTCTTCTGTTCTATATTCGAAAAATCTAGTGAACTTTACATAATTTTAATTAAAATTAGAGGAATTGTTTATTCCCTGTGTTGATGTTTTTATCATTTTCCAGGACAAGTACATGCAAAACAGGCTTGTGAGATTGGTCTGCGTCTTTCTACAGAGCCTTATTCGGAACAAAATCATCAATGGTGAGTTGACTTGTTGACATGCTTGTTTATCATTTGTACTTGTGTCCTAATGCGAGAACTACTGATGATCACATAATGAGAGCGATGTTCTTGTGCATTAGCCACAACTCATTTTAATTTAAACAGAAAATTTCATGGGCTCCATGTGCATGGATAAGCTCGTCTATATGTCAAAATTCTTCTAGATGCATTGAGAATTGATGAGTTGCTTAAATCAGTTTTATGTGTTCATGAACTACTGCTAGTACTATTTTGGCCATTAAAGGATGCTCTATCTGCAGCCTTTGTTATCGTCTTGGTATTGTCCAAGGAAGAACCATTTATATGAATACTCATTTAAGTGTTAGATGAAGGCACATTATTCTTGTTAGTCAGATCTTATGTTCGTACATTAGAAATGTATATACGTGGTTATACTTCTAATTTATATAAGAAAGAATAAATATATTCACATATTGAACTTCTTTTGTAAATGATACATTTACTGCTAGTAACTACTTGATCAAATCATAATCATGACTTTTAGGATAGGGCAGTTAGAAGAGGGAGTTTTTTTTTGGGGGGGGGGGGTTGGTAGAATGTGTATGCTTTTAAGAGATATTACCAGTCATTAAATATACATACATGTTTATTTATTCATTCTGGTCAAATTTCACTTAGTAATATGAGGTTTCTTTAATAATAAACATTTTTTAATATAATTAATATGATGGAAATGGATCCATCTGCAGGTTTTTCATTTTGCCTTAAAATGGTAGGCATTTCCTAATTTCCGCCAAGGATTAATACAAGTTAGAAGTTGTCTTCTTTGGCAATGTTTAAACTACTACTAAGAAACAATCTTTGCAGCCAAATCTGTTAGAATGTGTTATTGAGTCAAATTGAATTACCTTAACATTTGCATAAAAAGAAGAACTGCCTTAAAATTTATCCTTTGATTATTCTTTCATTTGTTCTCTTTTAATTGATAAAGAGTACCCATCAATGCAAGAAGTTAAGAACCAATCTGTTCTTATGGGCGATCCAATGTCTGACATGTCTGCTGAGTATCAAGGAAATGTTGCAGCTGGCTGTTCAAAATTCTGGGGACATGCATTGTAACAGCTGGCAGCAATTGCAGGCTAGGTGCTCCCATATGTGATGTAAGCGTATCTTCCAAATATAGAGAGATATTTGGCTGTCTACAGTGGGGAGGAGGATTCAGGAAGGTGAGGCTAGTGTTGTTAACTGTAGAACGTGAGGATCTTACATGAGAGAGATATAATGATGGAAGGAGTATCTTTTGAGGGGAGCCACAGAAGTTTGATTCAATTTATTACAGTCAGATAGGTTTACCACACTGAAAGGATGGAGGGAAGAGAGGTATACAAATCTAATTTGATCTGATTTAATTGTATTGGGTGTGGCTGTTGCCTGTTGCGGAGATTACATGCATGTTGTCTGTATGTATGTGTATATATTTGTGTGTGTAGAGGGAGAGAGAGAGGCAATCGTCCACTGTTGTGTGATTGTTAAAGGACTAGGTTGGTCTTGAAAGTGGGCTAGGAGAATCAAAGGATGAGGAAAGGAAGTATATGGGGAGTTGGAAACATGATCTGATTGCATGCAACTTAGTTGGAAAAGTTGTGAACAAGTTTGCCGAAATGCAAAAATGGGAAAAAGTGCATAATACATGACCATTTAAAAACTGACTATGTATTAAAGCTTGAAAATGAACCTAATTATCTTTTCATAGCAAATATATTGTATAAAAAGTCGTTAAACTCTTTTTAGAACAGCCAAACAAGTCTGTGGTTATGGTTGTATTTATAGATAAGCTAGAATGCATGTAGGACAATTCAAGCTCAAACCTAGATGTCATAAAATGGTTATTGGTCATTCAGATTTAGAATCAACACCATTAATCATATGTTTTGAGGTTTTATACAATGCATTAACTGTGTGATAAAATGGATGATTCAGATAAGCATGTGTTTCCGGCTTTCTATGAGCTGATAGCCGAACACTTGCTTTTTCGGAACTGATAAGACTTAATTATAAGCAACTATTCTCGTAAACATTCATTTGAATACTTATGTGTGCGGGATGTTGGAAGGTTTCCTATCCGTCATATCACCTGTGGATGTACTTAAAAATGTGCATCTGGAAAAATTGGGAATGTATGTGAATCCTGAAATGTTTAAATTGTTTAGGTGCATAATGTATTTCTATCTTAAAGTATTACATTTGCTTGCCCACTTCTATTTGTCTCTGTGGCTGCATTCTGTTGCTTTCATTTATGCATTCCTATGCAGTACCACCTCATATGCCTAGAATTCTTGGGGTAGCTATGCTCATAATTGCATCTGGTCATACATTTCTGTGATGGTAATGATGGATCACTTTTAATGCTCTTTTAAGTGTTTGCCTTCATGATGGATTTTCGTGACCTGTATGTATTGGATGCGTATATATTCCAAGAAGTTTTGCTTGTGGTTATCATTTGCATTTACATCAAGTGTATTTCAGTAGATTATGTCATTTTCAAGACTAGTACTGATATTTTTTTCAATTGTCCTCATGTGCAGTTCAAGATCTCTTCATTGAAGTCCAGGCTTTCTGCATTGAGTTTTCCAGGATAAGGGAAGCTGCTGGCTTGTTCAGGCTTCTCAAAACTTTGGAATGAGTTGCCATTTCTTCTCTATCTATTCTGTACATTCTGCTCAAACTGTTGCCGTTGTTTTGTGACACGAGATGAAGAACTATAAAGGGAGTAACTCTCTTTCATAAATTTTCCATTTGAATCTCATCAGAGAGACTGTAACGACATCATCTATGCATATCTGAGAATATATAAGCTTCCACTGGTTTACGGATTTATTCTGTATGCTTGATTCATTTTTGTTGCATCTGTCTTCAAAGCTATGCTTATCATAAAATTCAGCAAATGTGCTATATTGATTCACATCCAAAATGCAAGCATACTTTCTGTCCCTGCTTTAGGCAATGTTTACATATTTAGACCCAAAAGACTTGCATCAATGTTAGGGAGTCAGGAAGAAACTGGTGTCATCTTCCCTTTTTTTGGGCTCTCAGTTGCTTCTCTATGCCTCCATGTTTCTCTCGATAAAGTGTTTTAGAATTCAAGCATACAGCTGAAGCAGGCATTTCCTACCATTTCCCAGGCATCACAATGTTCGATTCGTTACCGTAGGTAGAGTGTCAATTTTTTTTTGGACGGAATGCTGTTAGAAGACAGCCACATGCAATAATTGATAGCAAGAGCATCAGGGAACGTTAAATTTATATGCTCCGCGTTAAGGATGTATTTGGTTTGAGATTGAAACTGATTTTAGATGGAATGAAGCTTCCTTAAGCTATTCAGCTGTTCTTGCAGTGCATTCATCAACAACCAATTTATTCAGCGACAAAATATAAAAGGGGAGTATAAAACGTTTTGGAAAATGGAATAGTTTATTCCTGATTAAGGTCTATTAGCTTATTTATACGACTTGTTCCGCAGCCGAATGGAGCCTCTCTGAGTTCAGACAATCGGAAAGATCAACTCTATCTCTCGCTTCTAAATTTGGAAAGGAAACACGACTTGATATCATGCCATGTCATTCTCATTCTGAACAAATAATTAGTCTTGTTTGAAGAATGCATATGTTGTACAGGTGCTTGGAGGATTGAAGATGAATTTATAAAGGTCCCCATTTTGGTAAATCTGCAGTAATTCCCCTCAAAAGAATAAGCTGTATGGTTCCACCTGTATGCCAGGTATTATGGCTGTCAACTGGGGACTGATATGTGCACCTATGTGAAGTGCCGCCAAGATTCACCAATGGTGTTGCACTTTTTTTTTTTGGGTAGAAGCTCAAGCCTAACATAAGAACGGAGTTTATGGGGATAAAAACTGGTGCACGGAGGAGCTAAGCAACAGGAAGCAAACTTCAGAAGCAGTAGAAATATAAGAGCCTCATCCATCTAAATAGATAAAACTAGTAGCATCTGAGATAACAGATCTACAAAGCATCAGCCATCAAAAAAGGGGCAAAATCAGGATATAATCTATCATCTCGCTGGAGAAAGAAATCACCCCTGAGAGCAAATGCAGTTAACCAATCCACTGTTTGATTACCTTCTCGAAGGATACGTGAGGCAGCAAAGGAAGCAAAACAGCTTCTCCAAAAAGTGATATCCTAGAAAATAGGAGAAAGAGAGAACTTGGAAGGGGATTTGTGCTCAATCCAGCTCAACACCGTTGTAGAATGACCCTGCAGGTGAACAGTTAGTGCATTGCAATGATGGAGAGTATAGTAAAGCCCTCAGAAGTCTATAGTGTTGCATTTCCTAGAGTCTAGCCTACCCCATTTAGTCTCTCCACATACTAAGCCCTTAGAAGTCAACTTTATAAAAGCCGTGCTACATGTGGAGTCATATTTCTTGCACTTCTGTTAGCTTTATTTATGGACTGGATCAACTGAAATAGTAAGGTGCACTACTACATGCTAAAAGCTCCTCAAGGAGCAAATGATGCTAGGATTGGAAATCTAGAAACCTTGAGGCAAGAGATGTGTTTTTATTATTTAATGATGAATCTATGCGTCCGTGATGCTATTTTCATGGCGTCGAAGTTGCTGCTTATGTAGCTTATCTTGAGCACCTCGTGCCAATTAAAGTGTGGCAAAAAATCTAGGGTGAATATACTATTTGCACATTAGTTGTCTTTGGCATTTAATTGTTGCTTTGTGCATTGCTATTTGGTGCACCAAAATTTTAGAAAAATATGGAGATAAAAGAGAAGCATATTGCGGATTTGAAACACGAAAATTATTAGGTAGACTCATTTTATCACGTAGGTGGTAGGTAAAGCCAATAAAAATTTCACACGTCAGTTGATTTCGCATTAATTGCTAATCATGATTGGTTGTGAGCCAATCAAAGCTTTCAAATATTAAATCATGATTAGCAATTAATGAAGAATCGGTTGATATTTAGAGTTTTTATTCGCTTTGCCTGCAGTCTATACGGTAGAATAAGTCTACCTAATAATTTATGTTAAAACACGGATCTCCTTGTACCATGCACTATTGTAGTAGCATGTGATCGTTACTGCACTTGCTGCGCGCACCTTTCACTTTGCGTTCCGCAAATTATGCACATCCCCATAAGTTGCAATGGAGTTCATCCAGGCTTATGCTTCCATTTTTATCTTTGTTGCGAGTTGCTTTCCTTTGTCTCCTCCATCTTCGTTCCATAGCAATCTTTTACAATACCAACTCACCAAGCTGAGGGCCTTCCACTTCAACTAATAGTTAAAGGCCATTTTCATATGAACTTGGACGGAACTACAGATCTTTTATCATTTGCTTACATTTACTATGACTCCATGTTTTTTTTAATAATTTATATATTCTTTGAATTGCAAGAGATACTGAAGCTGGTGGTGCCCCTTTTCTCATGCATGCACTTCACTTGGTATATTTGCATGTGGGTGGCATTCAAACCTCTGAATCAATCCTCAATATGGATTGTCCTCTTCTTTTATTTCAACATGGTCGGGGAGATGCGTTATGATGTTGTATTAGAAACAGCATGGCCCGTTCATAAAGAGGGTGCCATAGATCTGTATGAACTAAGTCCAGTATCAGCAGACAGCATGCTGTCATAATAAACCTTGGGTGGCATTGTGTCCAATCTTGCCCATTTGACAGTTATATGGGATGACTAAGGTTGGACAGTATTTTATCCAAATTATGATCCATTTGACAGCTATTATATCCAGTTTTAGGGGTTGGTTGTCCAAATGCTGGACAATTTGACAGCCTCAATCCTAAGAATTATGTATGATAACATTCCGATTCATGTTCTAATGTTAGTGGACCAAATTACTCATAGGTGCTGAGAAACTAAGGTAAAACTCTTGCTTTTCAGGTTCTTTTTTTTTCAGCAAAGAAAATCCTTATAATTTTATGAGAAAATAGAAAACCCATATGATCTTAGCTGAAATGATTCAAAAATGATAATTAAATATTACTGATTAGATGTTACAAAACAAATGCGATAGCACCTTCAAGGGATCCCAAATTACATGTTATCATGAATCTTATCATCATATCATCATGTATATATAATTAAACATCTGCATCTCGTAGGAATTCTATAGCATTGCTCATAGTATCAGTACCGGAATACTGATGGATCTACTCTCAGGGTTTTATTGCTTCTGCCAAGTCTCCTGAATTATTAAGGCCCCATTTGGTTGTGTGGTAAATTAAATAAGGAAAAACTTACCTTTTCTGAATGACTGTCATATTCTGCCAAATATTATTTTTTTTGGCAGAATAGAAAATGTTACAAATATATTTTACTAATTTCACTCACTTATTAAACAGAATTATCCCGAGCTAGAAATAGATAACAACAACCATTCTACATGATCAAAGGCGCAGTTTAGATCTTTGTCCTATTCAATTTCCAGGGAACATTGCTCCTACAACCCAAATATAATTATGCTCTCTTGGAAACCCACGTGCCAGACCAAGGAACATGACAGGACGCAAAGATGCCTCTCTTGCAACGTTGAAGGTTACTCTCCACGACAATTATGTCGGGTAGCCCCATCAAGAGATGCTATAATTATAATGTGAGAAAATAAGCATAGGTACTTGGATTTCAAGATAAATATTTGTAATTATAACTAGAATCATCTTGGTAGACACTCAAGATCTAGCTTTGTATTATAAATGTAATAGCAATACATTATCATATATCAGCATTATATAACGAATAATATATTAATATATATTAGTATTGAAATCTATCTATCTATCTATCTTAATTTATGAATATATATATATATTAACTTCTTATGTTGGTTGTTTCAATTTTTTGGCCAGAATTTCTAATGCTGTTCAAAGTTGACCCGTCATATATGGATCCAAATTAGTTGCGTAAGCAATTTATAACATGTCACTGCATAATTAAGAATTGTTATATGGGATGGCATGGCAGAAAATACCAGGGGGAAAAAATAGTACATCATTCTTGTGCATTATTGTAGTTTTCTTTTTAGATTAAATGATGTTTTCCTTTACAAAAAAAAAAAAAATGATGTTTTCTCATCGAAAATGGGGTTGCATTGCTGAATTATTTGCCCTCAGCATGATTGACGCCTTTTAGCTATCATGCATACATGATAAATGCGCCACCTTTTGGATCTTTTATGAAGCACAACAAATAAAGAAAAGAAAGGAGTCTAGAGTTCCATGGATCAAGAAGGTCCACGTTATGGTCGCGCTTATTAGCCATCCCATGCTTGTTAATTTTAGTGGCCTTTGGCCAAATCATGTTCGTGGCAACGTAGCATTTCTCAAACCAATCCATCAATTCATTCAAATCCTATCTTACTGCAATCATCACTACCACCTACAATAATTGCCACCAAACTCGCTTTCTTTACAAATTTCTTCCCCTTGCGTGGAGGTCTTCCATTGGAACAACAAAGGCCAGGACAGCCTGTGGCTTTCAGCTTACATGGTTCTTTACCCATAAAGATAGCATCAAAAGAGGACCAATCACCCAATTATTGAGTCGACAATGACCCATTCTTAAATTTGAACACTTTTGGCTGGTCTGTTTAGGGTCCGAACATATATTTATCTCCTCTCATCTGTGTCTGCTCATTAGCCACCCAATGTTCTTCCACAACATAGAAACCATGAGGCCCTCCTCCCTCCTCCGCACCATCTCCTGTAAACTTCCTGCAAGCTTCTCACACTCTCCAGTCACACCATGGCCTCCGGCACGCACTGCCTTCGACCGATGGCTCACATCGGAGCTCGATGAGCTCCGATCGAACCCTTCAGCCTCGACCGATTCGCAACCGCAGCTTGGCTCTCCAAGGCCCTTGACCTTGCAGTCGCCGTGCAACACTTCACAACCAAGTCCATCGCCGGCGCCCTCGCTACTAATTCGAGTGCCATCGATCGAAAGATGATCGATAATTATCTCGACGATGTAGTAGAATTGCTTGATGCATGCAATGGTTTGAGAGAGAGGATGGATGCCATTAAGAAGTACGTGGCCCGGCTTAGCATTGCATTGCATTGGCTTGAAGGAGAGCATGAGCCTAGTGAGACCAGCATCAAGCGAGCAAGGGAGGCGTTGGAGTTGTGCCAACTGATGGAGAAGAGGTGTAGTGAACTGGAGAAATGCAGGTCCAATTTGCGAAGGCTAGGCGAGAAGCTCGTCATCATCACACAAAGGGCAAGGCCATGCGAGGACGTGAGCAACCCAAGGCGCAGCTCCATGAAGTGCTGAGTGGGTCTCGAATGGTGGCGCTGCTCGTCGCCGGGATGCTGGGGATTGCTCTATCTTTCAAGCCTCGGCGGGGATTCCATCGGTGCAGCCATGCAGGAGTACTGCGTCGTGGATGAGCTCGCTGCATGAGTTGCGGAAGGAAGTGAGAGAGGAGTTTGATCGGAGGCGAAGAAGAGATGGGCTTGTGGGATTAGATGAGTTGGATGCCATGGCCATGGCTGCTCGGAGTCTGGGGGAGATAATCTCTCGGCGAGGGCGAGGAGATCAGTTGAAGGTTGCGGTGGATGTGTTGAAGAGGAGGTGTGAAGAGATGGAGAGGAGGGTGTGGCCTTTGGAAGGAAGTTGATGAGCTCTATAGACAGCTAATTGGCACCAGAGTTCTTGTTGGAATGCTCACAGTTGCCTCCTGAGGTTTCTGAGCTCTAGTTCGCATTGTAAAAGATAGAGAACTGGTACAAAGGTTACCTTCAATTTGATGAGAACAATTTTGACTTTTCTTGTGCATAAAATTTGATTACTTAGCCTCCAAAGCGTTTGGATTTATATATCATAAACTGACGTCTTTCTGAGAAATTAATTGTGCAATTAACCAAAGTTGGCGGCCATCTTAAAGTGTTGGGATGCACCGACTGACCTCGACGCCAACTCACCGACCGATTCCGACGCCGACTCATCCTCGAGATGAACCAACCAACGACCGATTCTTCCGTCCGACGACGGACGACACTGACAATGACTACCGACGATGCCCGATCCGAATGTGTCGGCCGAATATGCCAACATTACCTCCGACCATCCGAAAGACCGAACCTGCATCACCGACTCCCTGTAGGGTGGGACAGCCGACGTCCGATTTCTACAGGCCCTTCTAAGCGCCGACTGCGCTTCCGAGTCATCACCCGACGTCCAAATCCCGACGTATAGTCGGCCAGCCCTTCCAAACGCCGAACGGCCAGCAGGGGCTGCAGTCCTGCCAAGGACTTGCTATATGACCGCCGGAGGACGTTGTCCTGCTAGGGACCTGGAGCGCTGTCCTCCCAAAGACATGAATTAATTCAATGACCTGTCAGCCCATCAACAGCATGACAACCCCGACGATTTGACAACTCCTCAGTTGTCTACATCATCGACAGCGGGACCATACCGTCTCCTACTATAAAATGGGATAAGGCAACAGCTTACAGGCGGGAGAAATTTCTCTCCCTCTCTCCATCGTTGAGTCCTCTGATTCCTTTCTACTGTTGTCTAGTCTCCTCTCTGATTTGATCGTCGGAGGGTCTCCGTCGGAGGCATCTCCGATCAGTGTGGACTTTCCTTGCAGGTGCTCGTTCCCGATGACCAGGCGACGAGGGGATTGGCCGCAATATAAAGTAATAATCATTCGTACTCATAAGGTTTTCCTTGAAGGGCTAAATTGTTCTAGGCCTCCCTCTCCAAATCACTAATGCAATTTTTTGTTAAGGTCCTGTATAAAAATCCAGATCTATCCAATATAGGAGTATTATTCCTCAACAGGAGTATTATTCCTCAACACCTCTTCTTATATTTCGAGCCCGATCCTGATGGATTAAACCTGAAACGAGAAAAGACACGTAGATTGGTAAGTGAGAGTATAGAGGTTTCAATAAGCGAGAAAGATCGGTGGGCTTTGATATTCTATTAAGATCCTATCTAGAGATCCGAGCATTTAGATGGATATGTCCAAGAATATATATCTACCACGAGCCCTTAGCCTATTTGCCAACATGAAACTGCTTATGTTTGCATTGCATGGGCCTCACAAGTTCTCTAAGCTGGCCAGATGAGTTCATTAGGCAACGAATATGGACTCTAAATAGGTCAAATTCAGGTTAAATCTATGGTATATTTGTATGCAAATTCGATAGGAAAAGTCCGGTTTGATTCAAGCTTGCACCCATCAAATTGAGTAAGCTCCAAAACAATATCCAAAACTCCATGAATAATCAACAATTTGAGTTTTTTTGAGATTCAATTAGCATGTGATTTTAATAGGCCAACTAGCCAAGGGTTAATAATTTCCAAAACTAATAGGATTTTTATAATAATAATTTGTGGCAAATGGCAATATAAAAGGACAATAACTTGCTAGGTTGAAAAAGCATTCAATCACTTTTGCATAGATTTAAATTTCTATTTGTATTTAGTTTGCTTTACACAAAATCAATATACAATTATCAGTTGGGATTTAGAAACTAAAACAGCAATGAAAAATAATTAAGGAGAGCACGCATGAGAAAAAAGTATAAATTGGCATTTGAAAAAAAATAATTGACATAAATCATGTAGCCAATTTTTTTATGTTCTTAATTTACATGCACCGTATATAAATATAGCAGGCTAGGCTAGGGTTGACATCTATCCGGGGCTTGAACCCCCAAGCCTAGACCTGCCCCAATCTAAGTTCTTATAATCCTTGAATTGGCCTAACCCTCAAAACTTTTGGGCTCTTAGACTTGAATTTGGTATGCAAATTTGGAGCCACGAGTCTATAGCAGGATGAACTTTTTAGCCCATAATGATGATTGTTATGGCAGTCATAAGTGGGTAATTAGTCGTTATCCTCTTTATGGTCAACAAAACTTTTCTCTCTCTTTCTCTCTCTCTATATAGATGTAAGGTTAGTGGCAAATATGTTTCAAATATTCCTTATACTCGGGATAGATATTTTAAGGTGGTGATATATACCCTTCAAATTTCCTAAACTTGCTGCTCCAACAAAAAATCATGAATTAATCCCTCTTATAACAACAACTAAGTTTTTTTTTTAAATTGTCCATTAATTCTAATGATACCCAAGTTTTTTCATATAGTGATTATAGATCATTCTGCACTTGTTATATGCATGAGAAAGAAATATGATGATGAATATTTTATAGTTTATTAATTATAATAACATCTGAGTTTCATGCATGTGTGCAATAATTATAGTTATATTTTTGTGGTAATCATGTGCTCATTTTATGGTCATTATAAGAAACATGGAAAATGAAATTTTATTATATGTCCCTTGGTAGTTTATTCACTTGTTCTTGTATGGTCCAAAATTTGTGTTAGCACGTTATGACCACATGGTTGTTGTGCAGTCATTATTTGAAAATGATGAGAGTAAGAAATTATGAGATTGCTTTATGAAACATGGGATTTGAAATTTAGCCAAAATTCATGTTTACAGATAGTGGCTACAAAGTTGTTTGGGGATATTATATAAAATTTGGAAATAAAATATGATGGTTCTTTCATAGTTCATTAACCATAATGATAACCAAATTTCATGTTTCAATATATCAATCACAAACCCACTTTGTAATTACGATAAGTATGTCATGAACATAATTTGAATGCAAATTTTTTTATTTTCAAATTGATTATAATATGATTTAGATTATGTCTTCCTATATAATGATTGTAAACCATTATATGATCATTATATAGAACATGCTAAAAGAAATTTCAAAACATATCCCTCTATTGTTTATTATAGGGGTGTACATGTAGAGCTGTCAAAATGGGCTTGGCCCATAGAGCCGGGCCGGTGGGCCATGAAAATTTTAAAAAAAATCTTAAAAAAAATTTAATTCATTTTTAATTCCTGACTTCTGAGCCCCGCTACCTCACATCATCGGTTGCTGCTGCAGACCAGCAGGATGACTGCCTCCACCGGTTCCTCTCCCTTTCGCCTCCCAGCTCCACAGATCCCCTTTTCTCCTCTTCCTCATCACTGGTGCCGCCGCCTCCGGCCTCCGAGTTCGATCACAAATCAAGATATATCGGCCTTCTTCCTTCTACCGACGGATGCCCCTCCATCCAACATCCAGGCGATCCCCCTCCTCCCTTCCATCAACGGACGCCCTCTATCCAACCTCTGAATGAACCTCCTCCTCCTCTTCATCATCGGCGCTGCCACCTCCAAATCAAATCTGATCGTAGCTCCTCCTCTTTGGGCTCTCTCGATCTCTCCACTCTCCGAGTTAGATCCATGCTGCCTCCCTTCGGTCTCTCTCCACTCTCCAGGCTCGACCGCTCGAGGTGCCGTCACTTCCGAGTCAAATCCGACCGCGGCTCCTCCTCCTCGGGCTCTCTCGATCTCTCCACTCTCTGAGTCAGATCCGCATCGCCTACGGCCTCCCTCGGGCTCTCTCGGTCTCTCTCCACTCTCCAGGCTTGATCGCTCGATGCTCTGCTCCTTTCGGTCTCTCTGCCTCTCTTTTTTTCACTCTTCAGTCATTTGAGGTTCCAGGCCCAAGGGTTGGCCCGGCCCGGCCCACGACCCTTAAAGGGCTGCGCTGGGCCAGCTATATTGTGTCCCATTTTTTGGCTGGGCCTAGCTCAACCCGACTCATCAAATTTTAGGTCCTTGTAGGCCGAGCCAGGTTGGACCGGGCTAGCCCATTTTGACAGTACTATGTATATGGTTTGGTTTGATCTGATTTAGAGATATGTTTAAACCAAATCAATAAATTATGGTTTGTCAATTTTATAAACCAAATCAAATCATTTTGTTACTTAAACTAGACTGGACTAGATCAGTGAATTACGGTTTGGTCTAATTTGATTAACGGTTTGACATATTACAATATAAAAATAAAAATCTTGAAAAAAATATTTTAACTAAATAAAGATTAAAATTATCAGAATGACTTTCGGACTAATGTATAGCTCCGATTTCTAGAACCATTAAAGTGAAGATGACACCTTTAAATCTCATTATTATTATATAGGTATATTCATCGATTACGTGTCATTTTTTGAAATCTATAAATATATAATCAAACAAAATATTATAGGTTATATAGAATTCAGATTATGTAATGCTACAAAGTGTAGAATAAATTTATCATTACTAAAAAAAATATTAAAATTTTTAACATCAAAAGACTAAAAGTTTGACATTCGGTTCTTTAATCCTCCAACTAAAAATTAGAAGTGTTGCACTATGAAAACCATTTAGAATGAAATATGTAAAAGAGTATTTATAACTCTTGTCAAAATAGCTTCTAATTGCTTCAATCTTCATTACTTTGAAGTAGCTTAATTGAAAATCAATTGCTACTATTGTTTCATTTTATTATTGCTGTAGAAATAAAACTCAGAAAATATAAATACAGCTAGATAATTAAGCAAAAGTTATAGAAGAGAAAGCAATATAGGCATAATGAAAAACATAAGCTTAGAAGCATATACAACATGGTTATGAAACCAAAATAGTCAATCAAAACTAGACTCTATTCTAGAGTTTATATGTTAGTATGTATATATATACACACATATACACATACACATTACGGTTTAAGGTTTAGTCTTGTCTAATATTTTTGTAAAACCAGATTAGTCTGTTAAATCATTTTATATAAAATCATAAATCAAAACAGACTATTTTAGTTTTAAACCAAACCATACTGATAAAAATGATTTGTTCTAATTTAGTTTAATAGTTTAAACCATTTAGTAACACATCTAGTTGATTTTTTTTAAAAGCCTCAAATTTTGTGTTTCAGTATAGTGATTAAGAATTTTAAATTCCTATTTAAAGATTCAAAATAAATGGCATTTCAATTCTTCTTTTTAAAATGATTAAAAAGTTTAAAGTTTAATTTTAATAGTCCATAATGGATGATTAAATTCAAGTGCTCTTGCATTTATAGATCTCCCATTCATTCAAGTCTAAGTTGAGCCTAGATGAAGTGGGCTGGTGACTACATGCATATGTGCTCAGCTTGGTTTGGCTTGATCCGCTGTGCCATGCACATGGTATGGCATAACGTGCATGACATGTACATATACTATATGTGCATGCAACGTAACATAATCAGAATTTTAAATTTGAATTTTATTTCAATCTATAATGTAATCTATGGATTGTAGAATTAATGAGTATATACTCGCAAGCCTTTATAAGGAGTCCGATAATGGGCCATTAAGGCCTTTGTTGTGAGAGCCATTGAAATCTTTACGAGCCTCTTGGTTGCTTAGGTTGAGCCTATAAAGGGCTTTAGGACAATCTTAACGTATTACAACCACATGCATTATGCTAGTATTCAAAGCCCACGAGAAAAAGCCCCTATTAGCCATCTTTTTTTTTTGATGTTTTCTCCAATTTTCACTATTTTCCATTTTCATTTTTCCAAAGTGTTCTTATTGGGTATTTGAAAGAAAGATGATTGGATCAAACCTCCCATAAAATTGGGCTCATAAAAGGAAGATCGAATTGAACTGGATTATTGTATGTTAGGAATGATTTTATCGTGACCTGCATGAAAGGATGAATTTCATTCATAAGAAATATTTTCATATGCTTCGATCCTGACAAGCTTTTTTTGTTATAAAATTTTGAAATTATTATTTTATAATATTAGTAATTTCTAGGCGCTACACCTCCAACACATAAAACCATTGCTTTGTGACTGAATGAAACATAAGGGTAAAAACCTTCCAATGAAGCTACGAGAGTACGAAAGAAAAAAAAAAAATCTCATTAATTATATGGAGATAAAAATTTTGTTTTATGGAATGATCTTTTGATAAATGTATAAAATTTACAATTAAAAACTAATCTTGATGCTTTTATCATTCATAGATTATATTAAATTTAATTTATGTAGAATGCATAGTGACTGCTTAATCACTCAGCATGTCAATTGTAAAAATGATGACGCACATATCTTACTTGAACTAATGTAAGTAAAAAAACTGACAGGAGGAGTAAATGGGTTCAACCTCATGTTCAAATCTAAGTTAATTTCAGAAGAACGTTAGAAATTTGTAAATAATCATAGAGATCTAATTATATATAATTGAATTTAGTAAAATCTAAATATATTTGGAAGGACATAATATGAATTGAGATCAATCAAATATTTTACTGAAGATATATTATCTGCAAATCAATTTAAAATAATTTTTATTATAAAAACTTTTTTTACGAACAGATGAATGCGGATATATTCATGGATAGATTTAATCGATATAAATATCCTGTTCTATTAATCCTCAAGTAATAAATCATCCAATTAAATATACTACTTTGCATAGTCTATCGGCTCATGCAAATTGAATCTTGGTGTAAGCCTTCCTGTAATGAGGTTTGCATCCTATGAGCTCATGCAAATTATGGGATGCATTTGTAAAAGGAGAAACTATGTGCTTTATTTATTCCTGGAACTACGGAAGGTAGGATAAAATGACATAATAATAGCAAATCATCTTGTAATGATTCGTGTCGTATAATCCCATGACGGCACGTGGTAAGTCGCGATAAGGACTCGATCGTTGCCACATTTTCCAAAGTCCACCGTCAAATTTAAAGCACAATTCATCACCGTCTAAAGGTCCCGTCGCCTTCCGTCTACTTCTCCGTTAGTCAACGCCAAGTGTTGCAGTCGCCACACGGAATCCACTACATGCACGGAATCTTGCACAATCCCCTTCCCCTCTTACCCACCATCCGATCCTTCCACTATCAATCCAACGCTCCAGCTTCATCCACTTTCAGGGTATTTTGGGAAACAAAATATGATGGAATAAATAAATCTCCTCCGGCTCGGAATCCATTTGCGGAGACCCCTAACATTTCAACGGACGCCTCGTCTCGCTTCGCCGGAAGGGATCGCCGACCTCTCGATGTTGATGGATTCGGGATGCAGACTTTCTTCTCAGCCGATTGTCTCCTCCTCCGTGCCGTCCGATCTGAAGAACTTCGCGTCCCAGCCATACGATTCCTCGTTCTTGGTCCGATCGATACCTTGGTTTCGAGAACTGTGGATTGGGGTCTCAGAATAGCGCGACAAGGCATGCCCTAATTTTTTTTATTTCTCTGCGATCCCGTGACTTTTAGGATTTATAACCTAATTTAGGAAGAGTTTCTCGAGATTTGATTAGGTTTTTTATTTGTAATTTTTAAGGACTTGTTTTTGCCTTCGCGTAAAGATTGTTCGATAAAAATGAATTTTTGTCGAATCTATATTTTTCTGATGATTTTATTTTGATGTAATAGAGGTAGTTTCAGGAATTCGTTATTTTTTACTTTAATTCATATTTCTTGATTTATTTTTGTTTCTTGTTTCAGTATAACATCTCTTTGTTGGCATATATTTTTTCAGTTTAAAATTTTATGAAAATTTGAGATATTTTAAAATTAGATAATAATTTGACTGAGTTAAGAAGAATAATATAACTGTATCGGTGGATTTAATTTTCATAAAAAATCTTTCTTCTTTTTCCGGGGTTGGCTGAAGTTATATTTTGAAGCTTGGATACTAAGAATTGGTTTAGACGAAATTTCTTAGATCTTTTCAATCTTATTAGCTGAGTTTAGAAATCAAGGTGGTGGATATCAGTTATAATAGCCTTTATGATTTCGTTATACTGTCACTCAGTTTTATATAAACTTATGCTTGATAACCGCTTGTTGTTAGATTGAAAAAGCTTCTGCGAACTGGTTGAGTCGAATTTTTGGGGAACTTGCGAGTTTAATTTTTCTCATACTGGGCTGGAAGATTGAAGAACAGTTATGCAAGACATACATTATTTTCATGAATCATGCCTGGTGATAGTCTGTTTGGTTTCTAAGATGACCATCACGAGAAGTCCATTAAATTCAAATATGCAGCAGCCTAGGGTCCGCACTCCTGGTTGGGCTGCCTTTGATCGCAAGCAGCGAGCGAAAGATGGTAACTTGCCTGAATGTGATGCTGATCCTTTCCCATCCATCTCCAACATAACTTCTTCTGGTTCTGCCAAAAGTTTGGAGACAAACAATAGCACAAGTATGAAGTCTTTTTCTTCGGTAGTTCGCCCACGTGTAAAATGCCCACTAGTTGTGAATGACCAGAAAAGTGGACTTTTAAACGATAATTCTGGTGGAGGCATCTAGATGATCAAGTGACTGCGGAAAATAATGTAAATCCTGCTGTTAAGATGCTTAAAGATCTCCATAGTTGGGCTGATCAAAATTTGATTAAGGACGTATTAGCTGCTGTGAATGATGATGTGGACCAAGCTTCTGTTCTTCTCAAAGCAATGGTTTCACCTGACTCCAAAATAGAGAAGACTAGCTGTTCTGACCTGATCTCTTCTATCAGCACTAAAGATAAATGCTCGGGGGAAAACCTTTCGATAGATAATAAACTGTCAGATGGTGCAGATGAGGTGCTAATATCAAGGAAAGACCCAAGCATTTTTATGAATGATAATACTAAATTTTCAGTGGAGAGCATGCCAGTTAAAAATAAGCAATCAGATAGTGCACATGAGGCGCTAATTCCAAGGAGATTGTCCTCTGTACCTGCTGAACCTGAGTGGGAAGAAAATGATGTCTACTTAAGTCACCGAAAGGATGCAATAAAGATGGTGAGGTATGATTGCCTCACATGTAGATTTTATTATTTGATCTCCAAATTAGTTTTGTTATGTTTATCATTGTTATTTTGTGCTTTTTATCAAAGTTTATGAGGATACACCACTCACATGCATCTATGTTAAGACATGATTGCATCAAATAAAAGTCTTCAGAAGCTACAATAATAAAGTATTTCAAATCATCTCATATGTAGCTTTTATTTAATTGATCTTCAAATTATTATTGTTATTTTTATCATTGTTATTTTTTGTGCTATCTATCAAAGTTATGAGGATACAGCCGCATGCATGCAGGTTAGATATTTTCATAAAAAAAGAACATGCCTGCAACAAATAAAAGTCTTCAGAAGCTACAAATAATACTGTATTGCAGATTAATTTCTGTATTTGTGCACAAGTTACAATGTGTAATTGTTTGTAAAACTGAATTTACCAAGCACAATATGTTCCTAAAGCGTGTCACTTAGAAACGGATTTGGACTTTGAATTTTTATAGTATAGTATACAGGATGTTTTGTTTTTCTCAAATATTGTGTTGGAAAAGTATATACTAAATGCAGGCTTTAAATTTCAAGAAGTAACAACCCTTCTGCTGTAGTTGACATGGACGTGAATATTGCATTGCGAGAACACATTGGTGGGCGTCATTACAAATCCTGATATTCCAAATACACTGAACATGGATTTTATATCTGCAACACTAACATGAGCATAGATATGTTGGAAATAATCTAGAAAATTGAAAGCATAATGTTGATATTTGACATGGGTATGCCGTGCATATCCACCAAAAGAGATAAAATATTTATTTTTAGATTTACGAGTAAATTGTCTACCCATTGGTGAAATGATTTTTCCCCATTTTTATGAAAATTTCAATTAAATTCATGTTTAATACATGCTTTTCTCAAACATTGTTGTGCTGCCTGCACTTGTCTGATATAATGGTATTGCTCCTTAGTTAATTTGTTGTACTGTTTCATAAAATTTGTGCTATGGGTCATTCTTAATTTTAAGCTTGTGATTGATGTATGTTGTCATACTTATTTTTCTTACTTCTGGAAAAAAGATCATATGATATTTAAGCTCTTTTACCATATGTGAACATACCTAGACATATTATGGTGCTTGAGGTGGGGCTCAAAGACAAGATTCTATTTATCTGAATCAACGTTGTTGTATATAACTTGCACCAGTCCTTCCATGTCTGCTGCTTACATTACTTGGCAGTTGTTATATTTATCAAATCTTTTTTGCAACTATTATAACCCAAGGATTGATTTGCAGTAAAGAAGTGTTTGCAATCCACATTTTAGGCATGCATTGTGGAATTGCAAACTTTTAAGCCTTGAACATGGTCTTCAAGGTTAGAACATGAATGCTGTGTCATTAAGTTCTGTATATTTATGTGCTGTTCCTCTGCAAACTTCCATATGCAGCCGTAAGCTTTGCTGGTGGTAAACTTAGGCAAATGGATTGCACGAGCTGAATATAAGCTTAGAAGAAACTCTGACAGATATTTTCATATGTACTTGGTTTATGAGAGTGCAGCAAGGAGCTCTTATTTGATATCCTATTAGATATATCATATATCTAAACCACCCACCTCCCCCATGCATGGGTCTCTCTTTTCAGCCCCAAGGTACATGCACAAAAGGACCGCATCGAGAAATAAAGGAAATAATCCAGGTTCCATATTATTAATAAGTGCAAAAAAAGGTTTTGAAAGAAGGAAAATAAGGAGCTAAGAGCTTTTGTTGATTGGATTATTCATAGTAGATATTTCAGTAGTAGTTAGATTAATATTAAGTTACAATTTATATGATGTTCTTGGTCAGAATTACATAATTTTATTTAACTGATGTGTTCAATTAGAAACTATTATGATTCCTTGGTCAGAATCTTTTCTAATTATGGATATGATTTGGTGGAACTATTCCATCTTGATTTGTACATTCTTCTCTATTTGTTCCCTGGCATATGATGTTCACCAAAGAAGTTGCTAGCCTGCATGGAAAGGGTTTTGCATAAGTGACCTAAAGGGTTCCAATGAGTTTGGATATCCCTTTCTGATCAATTTTGTTGAGAGGATTGTTTAACATATTTATGTTGTTGATAGGGCGGCATCTCAGCATTCACGGGCTGCGAGTAATGCCTACTTGAGAGGTGACCATGTTTCTGCACGTCAGCTTTCCCTGAGAGCTCAAGCAGAGCAGATGGCTGCTGAAAAGCTGAACATGAAAGCAGCAGAGAAAATCTTAAACATTAGGAACAACAATAATGACATCTGGAAGATAGATTTACATGGCCTGCATGCTTCAGAAGCTGTGAGTGCATTGAAGGTCCGTCTGCATAAAATAGAATCCCAGATCATTACGAGTCGTTCTGCTTGTTCTGATGGGTTAGTGAAACTGGAAGCTGGAACTGCATGCTCAGCATCATTAGAGACTCCTAAAGGCTTGGAAGAGGACTCAGATGCGAAGAAGGTGAAGGCATTACCTCAGCAGAGACAGACAGTCCTGCATGTTATTACAGGTGTGAATTTAATTTACTTAATACATGCCTTGTTTGCCCTTTCTATGATTATATTGCAAGAATCCTAATCGGAGGATGGTTTGTTTATTACAAAGAATGTTACTAGAAAGTATAAACCAGATTGTTCACAACCAGTGCTTAAGCCCTTGTGGTGATGAACATGAACAAGGATCATGCTCATTGATGTCATGAACTTTTCATCTGTTGATGCATGCCTATTATGATTGCACATACACATGGATATACATACTCATGAATGCATGGATCTACAATATGAATGCATGGTCATTTGACAAGAGGGAACCGCACAGTCTACATGGTACAGCAAATTGGAGGTTATTTAATAAGTAGTTAAGTTACTGTTGGAAGATAATGTGCTGGTCCCTTTTGGGACACTCGGTAAACATTGATGTGGTTTATATTGTAAAGCATGAATTGTACCGGACAAATGCATAACCAGTTTGCCAGGTATCAATTTTTGCCGCTGTATAGAAACAGGCCAGCATGAGTAATAGGTAAATGGTCCAGTGGGATGGTTGAATCATGCATCTTATATTGTCATGTTCAATTGTTGATATTTTCTGAAAATCGTGATCTATGTACTTGTTATTATGACTTGCATGTTAATAGATGGTGTCGAAAAGTTCATGTAATTTCCATCTCTTCCAGGGACTGGTAACCATAGTCGAGGACAAGCTTCACTTCCGACAGTGGTCAGAAGCTTTCTTATTGAAAATGGGTAAATATTATTTCTGTTCTGGTGAACAAAAAGGATTGATTCTAATTTATGAAGATGTATATCCTGCATTTCATATTTGGTTACCCAGTTACCAACAATTTTAATACTTTCTTGTAGATACCATTTTGATGATGCAAGACCTGGTGTAATTGCCATCCGCCCCAAGTTTCGCCACAAGTGAATTATGAGATCCTGTCATTGGTTGGGTGTGATGTCATAATTTGCAATCTATTTTGGTCCATGTATGCTCTTGTGCTTCTCTTGATAGTGGAACCTTTGAATTATCATTGTACCCTATTCTTCTTGTAAATTATGGACTTAGGAATGAAGGGCATCGTGTTCATATTGAAAAGTCGTCCTTATAATCACAGGGGCAAGTACAGATCCATGTAAAAATAAAATTGAAATTTTAGCTTGAAGCAGAGTCAGGATGGGAAAAGATATGAATTAACAACAATTAACCTTGTGGACTTTGTGAAACATTTGTGTTCTCATTAATTGGGGTGTAACTTGTATAGCTGCGATTTCTCACTAGCTGATTAATTGGATAATCCGTGAAAGGGGCATAAGCACTGTAGGGATTCACATATATGGTGAGCTTCACATGTGTCAATATTTTATTGAGGTGGTTTATTGTTCATTTTGCCACCACAATTTACCTCTCTTATAGTTTGTTGCTTGTGAGTGGTGGTAAAGACAAAACTGTATTTGATTGTTGTACCTCACAAAAACTTCCCTAGCACCTGAACTGTTATCTTTTCTGTTTGAGATATCTTTTGAATTTAGTTTGCTAAATAATAAAAGGAAAGGAGACAAAGGAGGAACTGTGGAGCTTACATCTTCAAGCGTTCTAGTTCAAGCAAGATACTACCATGTTGTTTTCCTATCCGAACTAGCTCTTAATCTTTGGAGCCATGTGTGATAGAAGTTTTAGTTACCCCAAATTCTGGCATTGTTTTGTGATAATATTTTAAATCCTGCTATAATGGGTTCGTGTTGGTCATCCTATCTTGTTTTTGTGAGAAATATGTTTGGAATTTTTGTTGGACTCGGGGGAAGAAGAAAAATAAAAAAATGAAAGAAGATGAAATTAAGAAATAAGAGGTAGAGGAAAGAAGGAAATAACAAGATAAATGATAAAAAAAATGAGAGAGAGAGAGAAGGCACTCATCGCTCAACTGCATATCTATTTGTGATTCTAAGAAGAATCCAAATGAAGAATCCAACAATTTTATCACGTATATCTTAGATCATTCAATAACAAGCTAGCACATCATCCAAGAATATGAACTTTTTCTCATTTAAAACAGTAAAAGTTGTCAACTGATCAATCAAGCTTAGATAATAATATAGTTTTTTTACTAATAGATGATGTGCTGGTTTATTATTGGACGGCCCAATATATATATAGTAGAATCGTTCTAACCAATAATTTTTCATCCAAATTATGGTACAATAGAGGAGGGATATCAGTGCCAAACATGGTGGGTCCATGGTGGCTAATCTCCTTGTGACACAGGGGGCCCAAAACCTTTTTGGGACCAGGTTTGGGCCCCAAAGCATATGCTTCCTAACAAGATGCTTGAGCTTTCAAAATTCTACTTGCAAGCCCTATGAAATCTGTCATGCCAAATTGGGATGGAAATGTAGTTTCACATATGGTAACCTACAAATGTAGTTAGCTGCAATATAATTTTTTGAGAATTGGCATATGTATAGAGAAGCAAATAGTGCTGCTAATTGGATAGTCATATATATATGGTGCATCATAGAGGATCCACTTTACGGATGTCTACGGCTGATCTTCCATCCTTGTTATATAATATTTAATTTTTGATTCTTGCATATATATTTTTCTTATTTAATTAAATTATCTGATTCATCAAAAGAAAAAAACTACACCTACTTGCACCCCCTGAGAAGTCTGTCATGAGCCATGCTGTGCTTTTGAATCCACTCGGTGGATGGCGTTGCACATAATGTTGCCTTGTTGGTTACTCTCCTAGTTCTAGTTATTGAGTACATAAACCTCTCCAAATTATTGATTTGATATCAAATAGAACTTCTCTCACCCAGGGCTTGAAACTACGTAGATCAAACTCTTTCACAGTTGCAACATTTGCTTATCCATTCTAATGCTACACTGAAACTCTCAAACTGTTGACCTTTCATGGTCACCGAGTGTCGACAGTTGCTTATCTATCCCAATGCCTAAACCTTAGCACTCAAGGCGTTTGTGCACCCAATTTTATTCATTCAACTCCATCTCTCAGCACTATAATCCCTTCAGCATAGAATAAAGATATACCCTTGTTACCATCAAGGTGGCAACCCACTGGAAGGGGCCACTTACTTCTAACCAAATGTCCCAAGTTCGAGTCACGATGGATGTCGGGCTTCGATTAAATATCAATGATGCTGAAATGACGTATTCACCAATCGAATCCCCTTATAGTGGGAAAGAAGCCGTCTATTCACCCAAATTCAATCCCAAATCGACTATTTTCAGCGGGGTTGGAGCCCTATGGTCACGCTTTAATCTATTTTTTTGAGACATGTAGCAGCCCTACTATAACAGAAAAATGTAACAATGAGATTATATAAATAAAAAATTTAATTAAAGATTAATGACAAAATTAGTTTTAGATATACTAGATTACTGAATATTTATAAGACTGAATATTTATAAGACTTGTTTGGTTCGTGGAAAGAGGAGGGAAGAAAATATGATCAACAGAAAATAAAGAAATATCTCATATTTGGTTGAAATTTTTTAAAAAATAATAATAATAAAATAGTTTTTCATAAAAATAAGTTTCTATATTTTATGTAAAAAAAATCCAT
>KE504656.1:1756492-1772600 GCA_000441515.1 Elaeis oleifera
GAGAGAGAGAGAGAGAGAGAGAGGCTGTGGGGGGTTTATAATTTGGTAAGAACTAGAAGGGCAGCATTCCCAGTGTTCACAATTAGAAATCTATAGTGGGAAAAGATGGACAATTTACTTAACCTGTTCATTTTGCTCCCCTCTTCCCCCCTGCTGTGGGAAGAGAGAAATAAGTTCAACACCAATGAATATTAGGAAGTGGTGGGATAATGCTGCCAAAGAATAAAGTTGTTGTCGGCAGGCGGGAGGCATCTTGGTGGATGTTTTATAAGGTGATTGGTCATATTCCTTCCAAGCCTATTGAATTTGTAGATGACACAAAAAAGATGTTACATAAAGTGAAAGAATCATTGGTGCTGATTTTATTTTGGAAGAGATCTACTACATCCATGAAACTTTAAAGAAAAACAACAAAACTCATAGAAAGTCAAGATAATTGATAATAATGACAATCAAAGTTCAGGGATGAGAAAGTA
This sequence comes from Elaeis oleifera, assembly GCA_000441515.1. NCBI lineage: Eukaryota > Viridiplantae > Streptophyta > Magnoliopsida > Arecales > Arecaceae > Elaeis > Elaeis oleifera. The sequence continues at coordinate 1,756,969 of KE504656.1, forward strand.
GTAGTGTATCCATATAAGGAAACGAAAGAATGTTGTTTGGATTAAAACAAATAATTTCAGGATGTAACTTCAGATATCCTGGATGAATTTGTCATAGTTATATACATTTTTTTGGTAGGCCAACATATCTCATAAATGTTCAATCTTCAATAGGAGTCAATTTTGATTGAGTTTTCTGTTTAGCTTGTTTTAAGTAATCAAGTTTTGTCATGTATGAAGCTATGGTCCATCTAGCATATTAGGTCATCACCTTTCCTAAAATCCTACTAAAGATGCCTAGTGAATCAAGTTCAGTTGTTGGTGATATGTTGAATGTAGAAAAAAAAAATCATTAGTACGTCTATGATGTCTTCTTATTGTTGTAGTTCTAATAATATCTTATTAAGAACATTTTTTTTTCCTTTTGAGAAAGAGTTCGGGTACTTTAACCCACTTTCAGAAGATGAAAATTAATTTCTTGGTTGAAAAATCAAGAAACCCATGAAAATCTTTGAGAAACTTTTGATTTATTAATATAAATAAAGAGGAAACTTACATTTAATGTTCTTGATAATTCATTTTTGGCAATTGGGAAATTAATTCTCTACATGTGTATTTTATACCCTGTACCAACACCTTACCTGATATAGTTCTGGGTTGATATGGTACCAGCACATTTGGGGATGCTCCTTCATGACACATGGGATGTTAGGCATCCTAATAGTTTAGTGTTTATACTGGTTTTGATGATTCTTAAGATTCTTTAGTCTCTTTGTTGGGATTTTTTAGCCTCTTAAATAGCTATGCTAATTAGATGCCCCTGAAATACTGTGTTGTAGGTTGATCCCTATCCTACACACATTGGAGTGTCATGATGTCAAAAGAAGAAATTTTTAGCATGTGTCCATTGTTTGCTTAATTTTTCGCCAAATAAATGGCAAAAGGGGATGCTAGATGACCTTACTGACTGTGCAATGGTTCTGGCATGAATAAGTCCGAATTTAAGTGAGGGAGGCTGGATCCAGGTACCTCCTCTTCCTTCTTCCTCTCCTTCCTCTCCTCTCCCTTCCTTTCTTTCGTCTCTTTCCGTCTTTCCTTGGCTCCCTCACATGATTGAGCCAAGAAAGAAATGAGAACCAAGAGATGCTCTCTTTTTCTGTACATCGGACATTGCTACTCTCAGTTATCGGGCAGCCTAGCTAGCGAACTAGAAAGTCTCAAGTAGTACCGACGGAGAATGCTAGTATGTTCTAGTTTATAAGTGAACTATAGTTCCTGGGTGTCCCATGCTCCATTCTCTCATCAAAATAGTATGGTCCTAGTGGGATGTGGCACTTCCATCGAGATGGGAGTCCTTGCCTCTATATTTCTCAATCTTGAAGGGACAATTCAGGTTAGTTTATTTAATTGATAAATAATTGAAAATCAATTGGAGAAAAGAGAAAAAACAATTCTTTTTGACAAAATACTCCATGATTACAAGATAAGCTACAGAAGGAATTGGTTCATGTGAGTGAAGGAAGGAGGTTGGTCGTAGGGGTGAAGAGGCATGAGAGGCAAAAAAAGTTGGACTGGAGTGAGAGACACTCATTTTTTCTCGATATAAAATTTGATGCCACTCAACAATCTATGAGTATACTTGAGAAGCCCTTTTCCAACTATCTGCAGTTATCTTGATAAACATACTGCTCATCACTCAATTCATATTAAGATATACTGCATTTTTTACCATTTCCTTTTCAAAGAAGGGGGTCCAAAGGGGTGAAGAAGCATCAGAAGGCAAAAGAAGTTGAAGGACTGGAGTGGGAAATGCTTACTTTTCCTCAATATAAATCTGGTACCACTCAACAATCTATGACTATACGTGACGGGCCCTTTTCCAATTTGCAGTCAGCTTGATAAACTTACTATTTCATTACTCATTCATCAAGATATACTGCCTTTTTACCATCTGCTTTCCAAGTTCTCCCGAAAAAACTTTGTTGGTGTTCTTGGGTTTGCCTTCTTCCTCCTTATCGTTTCAGAACCTTTTTATTGAGACCTCTTCAGATATTCAGTGTACGTGTCCACACTAGCTCAGTTGGTTTCCAGCTGTTTAATCAAACTAGGTCTTATTTAAACTAGTTTGTCCGAACAAGCTGTATGCATGGACTTATTGTTTTAATCATGAACTCTTGATTAACTCAGAACTATATTCCATGATTTGAGATCTTGGTTACCTGGTTGGTATACTTTAAATTCCATTCTTGTTCCTTTGGTCTTGGCATATCCTATGCATGTGACAGCACAAACATTGAAAATCTTCTATTATCTCATTTTCAAAACTCCTTAAAATTTCCCCCTATTTTGAAAATGTGAATCTGTTAAGAAATAAAGAAGTCAGTTGAGATAACCAAAAAGAGAGAGGATTTCTAAGATGGAAGGAAATTCGGAATTCTGTGGTAAAATTCAAGAAAATAAAGAAGGATACGATGGAGTTCATGGCCCCCCACGGCACCTTAGAGCAGGGGCGCCACATCCTAAGAGAAGAACTTGTTCCTTGGAGTTGGGCTTTGCTGTGGTTTGATTTTAAGAGTTATCTTTATTATATAATAGATATATTAAAGTGCATCTAAAGCTTGCCCCTTGTTCATTCTAGAGATCACGTATTCCAACCAATTCCAAATTTCTCTTGAACATATTGATCAGTTTATCAGGAAAAAGGAATACCGATTGGATCTTTAAAGAACTTTGGATTTTTAAGTATGGGATGATATATCAGAGTGTACTGTTAGATCTCCAACAACTGTTAGCATAGTTGGTTGGCGATGCTTGCCCTTCAGGTAGTCCAAGGTTCAAATCCTGGTTATGGATTGCCAAAAAAAAAGAGGAAAAAGGAATGTACTGTTAGATCTCTTCATGACTTGTTATTTACTGCGATTTATGTTTTCCATATTGAGAATGAAGGAGCAAGAAGGTGCTCACGCAGATCTTTGGTTGGCTGTAGGTTATTTTGGGAAGAATATTGTAACTTTTCACCTTCAGAAGCACTTCCCCACAAGGTGTGTCCTTTCTAAGAATGTGGAAAAATCAGTGGATGTGTTGTCCTTTTGTTGTCAGTGTTGACAAATTGGCTTGCTTTTCTCCTGGCTATGTTGTGTGAATTTAGGGTCTAATGAGCTTGTTATTAAATGGTGTGCCAGTTAAATTTTTAGCGGATCTGTACTTACTGTGCTTGTTGCTCGTTTCTATAAATTAGAATTTATCCATGTAATTTCAGTCCACCTTATTAGTATCAAGAGCCTGAGATTAACTATTTAGGCCCTTTGATCTGGAATACGGACAAATGAAAGTATGGTTGATTCTTTTATTCTACTTATTCTATATGATAACTTTGGGAATTGGTGGACCTTCCAGCTGAATGTTGGAAATATGTTTTGTCATGCATGTTGCACTTTTATGGATAACAGGTTTCTTAAATTGTTTTCTCATGTTAAAGGTGTCAATTTGGCAACGTATAATCTACTTCAGATTTAAAGTAGGATCCAGTTTTCAGCTACACCAGCTGTATAGGGCTACACATAAGCTGATGCTATTATAGTATGCTGACATCTTTTCGTATCACTATATTAGTCATGTGTGCATGCCTCAATTCAAGGAAGTTGGCTCGTTCTGATCTTTTCTCTCCTTTTTTTTTGCCCAATTGGTCAGGGCCCCAAAGGCAGCTACATTTATACTAAATCTCACAGTGGAAGATAATGGTGCTTCACTCACCGTGTGATGACAGCATGGCTCACTCTATTACCACTCCCTTGGTATCACTGCTTAACTCTGACATTTTAGTAACAATTTCAGGGAACTCTATATGATTTCTTCATAACTAATGTTTTATGGATTTGTTGTTACAAATATCTTGAGTTGTGAAACAACTGGCATTTTGATAATTTCTGGAACTCACGACCGACGCAGACGAAAGAAATGTAGAATTAACCTGTATTCCTTTAAGCATGAACATATCTGGCTGACAACAAGTGCAAACAAAACTTTTGCCGTGTTCATTGTGATGTGAACTTAAAACTTTGCAATGAACTGACATGGACCTGTACTTTCGAAAAGACCATAAATCACCGAACCACATTTCATTAAATTCTAGTAAAGGATGGTTCCTTGGAATTGGAAATTTCTTACTGAGAACGCTTTAAAGCTACTGTTTCATCGAGCAATTTTATGAAGTTTGCTGAAGTGTATGTCCATCGGTCAAAGGCACCATCATCAAAGTTGTCAGCTGTTGAATGTTATTTTAAAGGGGGCTGTACGTGTAAGGTTGTGTGATTCATCAGATACGTTTCCCATGCCCATGGGTGTGCACGCTGACAGCTCGAGGAAAGGGTGGAACAGACGGTTCGGATGAAATTTATCTGCTTGCCCTGTTTGTAAATTACAATCCCCCATCAGTTGGAGGATGCTCATTTTGTGTCCTCTGAGCTTGTGTAATTATATTCCACTGCATCTACAACGGAGGTATCCGCCACCCCAAAAAGGAGGGATCTTTCCCTACAAACTATGTACGGTACTAGAAAACATTTGAGCTGGAGTTTTTGAGGCTTGTTATTATTCTTATCTTTCGTTAGGAGCTGCCTCCGCGGGATAATATTTGTTCATCAGAAGACGCAGAAGAATGAAGTACGCATAATATTTGTTCATCAAATAAGTTCTCCCAATCTATCTTCTGTCCGTTATGTTCAAACGTCCTAATGCAATCAACTTATATTTTCTTGGTACCGTTTCTCATAAATGAACTTAGTTGATAACTCTTTCCTCCTTTACAAAACATTTAGTTATTATCTCTGACAGCTCCTAGTGGGCGATAAGAGCAAGGAATTAGTTGATTCCATGTCCTGATCCATGAACGCAAGACGCCGGAGTCGTGAATGAGGCTAAAAAAAAAACTGAATAACTAAATTGAAGGTAAATTGGAACATAAAAGAAGAAAGAAGAAACAGTGCGAGTATCCCAGGAAGAAGTTTTCTTACTTTTATTACAGCTTAGACTTCCATCAGTCATGTGATTGGGAAACAATGAATTGTTTGTGGAGAAAAAGTCTGGTCAAATTGGTATTCTTCGGAGTGCAATAGGAGGTGATCGCCAAAGTTCCTCCGAGTCTTGCAGTGCAACTATGAACAACTTTCACAATTTGATTTATGCTCTTGCATGCTGGTACTCTCCCACCTTTCTGAAGTCTTAAAACTCGACCAAATCATCAGCTCAGTTCCTCACCAAGCATCTATCAACTTTAGGGATTTAAAATCTCAATTAGACTATGAAATATGCATAGGAGTTTCCATTCACAATTTGATATGGTCATACTACGGTGGCTCTTAATCTATTCCCTCTTTGAAGGGCCCGGAGTCATGTATCAATTTCATGACATCCTTAACCTGCAAGAAAGCAAATCAATAACAAATCCAACGGAGATGCAGCCAAGAGGCTAGATGTACTTCTAGCATCAATTGAAAACACTGATAAAATTGAGTAACTGAAGATGATTCTAAGAAGCTGAAATTTTAAGGGTTGCAGTTTATATTTAAATTTGCGGCAGCACTGAGTGATTTTTTATTTTTAAAATAAAAACAAGAGTAATCAAAATTTTGCATCACATTCTTCAAAATGACGTCAGCTAAAATGTCACTTTGCCAACCTTCTCTATATGGTTGACGCAACTGGATGTCTAAAGTTCCAAACAACATGGAGAAAGAGTCGAAAATTAGATGATTTTACTTGAATTATGCACTATATGGTACAAATGTTATGATCAAATTGAGACCCATCAGAAAAGAGAGAGAGGATTATGCATATATAACACATAAGGAATTGAATGTCAAATTTTTAATAACCAACCATTTTTATGGATATTGCCTCCATGGTTCAAGGTAGGAGTACCTTGCAAGTAGCATTTTAGAATGAGTGATTCTATGGTGCCCAACCAGGTACCTGCCGGGCCAAAAGAAAAAATAATACATAGCGGGTCTGCCACCTGGAATTAGGGGATTGGCGCCACACATGGGATCACTGAAATTCATGGTGGGGTTGTGCTATAAAGCGCCAATGCCCTTGTGCCATGTCGTTGTGCAGCAGTCTGGAGCCTTTTTTTTTTAAAAAAAAAGGAACCAGTAAAAATCCATCAAACAAATACTTTGATTTGCCTGTACAAATGAGCATACCACTTACTAGGCTTCAGGTTTTCTTATATTTTAGACTATTTTTGCTACCGTGAGGAATAACGGTGAAGAGCCACTAAAAGGGGTACTCTCCCAGCAAATCCAGATACTGTCCCAGCAAAAGCACCAACAAAAAAGTGGTACCAACTGGGTGAATGAAGTCCCATCGACACTTAAAGTATAGTCTACAAATTAATTTTAGCTAGACTGCAACAGGTTAGAGACATCAGTCTGTAAAATCAAAGAATATGGGACAAGTCAGTGCTTTTGAAGGATGAACAAGTTGGAAAAGTAATGCAACTTTAAATTAGGTCTATGACTATGCCATCAACTGTAAGGTAATCTGAACGGAGTCTTGATTTCAAACAGAGATTTAGAAAATATATATAGACTTTGATATTTAAACATATCCATACTGAAAAAAAAAAAAGAAAGAAAAATAAATACCTTCAGAAATATCAAGTAATCATAAAGTTGAGAGCATAAGAGCAATACCTGGTCTGTCTCGTATTCAAGAAAATCCTCTATGGCTTTTCTAAAACCATCATTCAAAATGTAGTGACAACTGTATGTTGTCACCGGAAGATAACCCCTCTGAATCTTATGCTCTCCTTGTGCTCCTGCCTCCACTTTACTCAGGTTTAACTCTATAGCTGCTTCAATTGCCTGTAAGATGATCCAGATTGCAATGAACGAACAACAATAATGTTTGAGGTGTTCATGGTGAATTTTCAGATGAATGTTTCCTCTGCGATGAATTATTGCATTATATATCTACCAAATCAATGTATCACAGGCTTTCTATCACATTGTAATACTAGTACAACCTTGCAGCCAGGTGCATAGGATGCAGGTGCATATGATGCATCTTTGAGTCAGATGTGGGTGGTCCTTACCCCAATAATATATGCGTTTCAAAACCCAGAGTTTCAGCCTGTCCTGAAGAATGATTCTTTACCTTTCCAATTGGCCTCATAATACACGTCAACCCAATAGGACTCAAGGCATATGCCTATTAACTGCTCAGTTGTTGGCGCAATGAGAAGGCACAGGGATTATACTGAGACAATGCCTTCTAATGGCTTATATTTGGTTTAGGGAAGGAAAAAGCCTCAATCTGTTGCTCTTGCATTTTTTCAACAAGGACTGGCTAAGAAACTTTCAGTAAAAGACTTTAATTTCATTTTTTGCATAAGCTCAATTAAGTATCTACAGCTACAACTTACCTTGCCAAATTCTACAGCTAGATTGAGCAGCCATTCCACATTTGAGTCGGGGAAAAACATTTACCTGATAATAACAGGCTTCAAAATGCAAATTTGGAAAATAGGCATGCGGTAGACACCCCCATAGGCGACCAAACAAAGTATCCCCTCCAATAAGGTTTAGAGCTCCAGCAACAAGTTCATCCCCATCTTCTGCAACAATAAGCATTAGATGGTCTCCCATCTTTGATCCCATGTTGTGAAAGAAGTCCTTCGTTAGAAAAGCCCTACCCCATCTACAGAAAAATCAAAAGGCCACAAATTGATAAGAAACTATAATCCATTTCTAAAACAGCCTATAGAAAATTGAACTACAGATTGATTCTACAATTTGTAAGACAGAAAGAAAAGATTCTGCAACACTTGCAACAATATGCTGTTTACTAGTGTCATATCCAAGAAAGGTACGCAAAAAAACTCAGGTCCCGATATCAACATAGAAACTTCAATGAAGGTAGCTAGTTAGTCCTCCATGCTGCCCAGAGAAACCATCCCATCTCTCGTGGATGAAATCATACCAAAACATGATGCTCAAGCAGAAGTGGACATGCAGATGGCTGATCAGACTCCTGCATGGAAATTTCTCACAATACCATCTGGACCTGATTTTTCTCAGCAAGGTAAAATCAGTATCGCCAAATGAATTCAGGCTCTAATACATCAGACTTACCAAACTATCATACCAATTGATCAGATAAATATTGCAATTCTATATCAAGTCAGGGAGAAATAAACGAGAGCAGTAGGCCTTGTAATAAACAAACGAACATCCGTAACACTGTATAATCAGCCAAGAGCACTTGAATAGGAAAGACTCGAAGAAATAACATCAGAAGATGTTGAGAAGGACCAAACTTATTATCTGTTGTGTTGCAGTAGAACTTATAGAAAGAATCCCAGTGTTTAGCCTGCAATCACATAATTAGGCAAAAATACAGTAAGAACTTAGTGCATGCCACTTCTCACCAGTGTCATAAAGATTAAAAGGCTGAAACTCATACAGGCTGCAATGAAAAGCAACATTTATAAAGAAAACTTCATATTAAGAGTTCACTCATACAAAACATGAAAAGGTATATGTAGATATGGTGTATATATATATAGGGACATGCATACAGGTGATGACAATATATGAGCAAACTATAATGGAAAGAAAGCAAATACAAGGCCTTCCATTTGTATTTTCATGATAAAACTATTTAAAAATTGACAACTTTATCCATTTGTATTACAAAGTCAAGCTTAATATTATCACATAACAAAATTGACCGGTAGATACCTTTATTTCATCACCACGAAGGCGTTTCATTTTCAAGTTTTGTGCAGAAATCTGCAAAAGAAATTTCACACTGAAAGTTAATATGCAAAACTGAGAAGCTAAGAAGATGGGTCAAATCTATCTGGGATGTAACATGAGTAATAGTTGCAACTTTCAAGATTTTCACTTATATTCAGTTATCATATGTCAAGTTAAAAATTAACAAACAAATGGAAAGGACATGATCAAGAGCAAAGGATTTCCTACAATTTTTTACATCTTGAAGTTCACTTAACAGACTAATGGAAGGACATGATCATGAGCAAAGAACTTCTCACAAATTGTTATATCTTTGCGGTCAGTCATTCAGTTATTCTTGCTGTTGTTACATTTTCATCTGTGGGATCCCATTATGATTTAAAAGAACAGCTCTATTCTTCAGCTTTCCTTACAGTTATTACTCCCATACCCTTAACTGCTGGATTTTGCATAGCAAAATAAGTTTTGTGCTACAACTAGATCTGACCACTCTAAAACTAGCTACTTTCAATTATATTGATCTCCTAAAATCTAAAAATCTGAAAACAAATCTGAGACAATGTGAACTCAATGTTCCTTAATTGCTTTATTCAAATTCCTATAAAATCACTTAACCTGGAAACCCTACAGCCGTAAATCACTAATTAAAAACTTTTATTTCAAGTTTCAACCAAGAAACCCTAAGACAACATTCCACTGATCATTAAATTCACAGTTAAATTAAATTTTTCACTTTTCTACAGCATACCAGCAAACCCTTGACTTTATCTTAACACCTCATTGCTTGGCCTACCACTGCTTATTCACACCCCTTAGAATCTTGCATCACATGTCAACTGCACACATACAAGCACTTGGACTAAAATGCACTTGGAGATACCACAAAGAGGGAAAGATAGGTTTATTTACAGAAGGACAAAGGAAAAAAAGATTTCATCTGATAAAGATTGGTGAAAGTACTGGTGCACATTGACCGTACCAGTACCGAATCAATATGCAGAATGGGGACATACTAATACTCAATACGCCGAACTGGGTACCATGTAGGGCATACCAATACTATAATAGGATGATACCAGTACAGAGATGGCAAATCTTGGGTGGAACTCAGAGAAAATGGAAAAGGAACATGAAGCCATCACCAGTTTAATGACATAATTTGAGCAATTGTAGAAATAGTAATCACTTAAGGCTGTGAATTTGATTAGCAACTAGATATGAATTCAAATTTGGACTCTACAATCATGATGTAGGATCCAACACATTGACCACCCAGTTAAAACCAACTTTGCAATAAATAATTTAACAGCCAGATAATGTTTGCAAATATAAATAGTTTCAAGATGGATGAGTAGCAAACTCAGAAAATGATGCATTCAATTTTTGCTAGTCGGGTAAGGTATGAGAAACAGGGAAGGAACTAAATAAGGCTTCCAGAATATAACAATGGTTTCTAATCAACCCTGCAAGCTAGACCAATCAATCATTAATAAGAACCAAAGCAATTGTCATGCCAGTTAACACACATAGAATCAGTATAAGATATTTATCTGTTCAAGTTCTAAAGAATAATATTCTTATCAAAGAAGAATTTGATGCAATTACTAATTCACAAGATATCAGTGAAGCTCTAGTTGGGCAACACCTACCTTTTTTCGCTCTTGCCTGATATTTTTTCGTTACTTTGCTTCATATCCATCAGGAACTCGTCAAAACTACAGCAAGAAACAAAGAGACAAGACTCACTTAAGGTCATAATTATTATGGCCCAGATGATGTATCAGGGCATATGGGTAAAACATTAACTACAATTTTCATTTGTAGCTTGTTAAATATTTGTAAGGAAATATGCCACTTTTTTTAAAAATACCAATAACTAAATCACTTCCACCTTCATAATGAAGATTAAGGAATAAAGGATAGGATATTGGGTCCATGTAAAATGTAAACTACAATTTTCATTGGTAGCTTGTTGAATATTTGTGAGGAAAATATACCACTTTTTTAATAAAAACCAATAAATAAATCACTTCCACCTTCATAATGAAGATTAAGGAATCAAGCATAAGATATTGGGTCCGCTCAAGTATGTAAAATTATGTCATACATGAATACATGAGAGAGGAGCAATCCAGTCAGAAAATAGCTTACAAATAGCAACCACCCTTCGTTTGTCTTGGCATACAATGGTCTAAAATAATAAGAATTATTTTAACTTTACAACTTAAACTCTAACATGCATATAAATAGAAATACACATATAGGATATTTTGTATGAAACAAAATGAGTGAATTGATTAAGAGGTAGCTACTAGTATAACTCTATTCTTAATTAGTAGCAAGCACAAACAAACAACAGAAGTGAGACTAAGGGAAATCTTTTTAACTTACTTCTTATAATTGCGATTTTTCCAGTGATACTGCATCCCTATTCTCTGCAAGAATCCATCATTCTTCAATTTGTGCCACTCAATTTCAGATGGAAAAGTCACATGTAATGATGAAACCTGGAGCTGTCAAATGTTTAAACAACCACAATTAACCATCCACAGCAGTTCCACATGCGGTGTTCGGTGTTCGGTGCTCCATTCTCTTAAAAGACAGATGCTGACTTATCAAAAGGAAGGCACTAACTAACTGTAAGCATGTCTGTTGAGCACAACTTTTGATGAAGTAGTGCTTCGGAAGATTGCATGTTCTACCTTATGAAACAATTGAGTCTTATTAGGAAGGTTTCAGGTATGATCACAAGTATTGTACATAAAATCTACATGAAACTTATTTCTTGATTGTCCTGTGAATTTTTATTTGAATAGCATAATCAAGCTTTAGAAAAGTGTTAGAAGAAGAAGAAGAAGATGCAAATACAAAAGAAAATAAGAAATCCTTGTAGAAAACCATAACGCATAGAAAGCCCGTATAAATGCAAAATTGTGGGCAGAACCAACTTTGACGAATGCGTGTATCTTTCAAACACCTTAATGGAACATGGTGAAACATCAGAAGAGAGAAAGAAATTCTAAAACAGCTCAAGTATTGTCCTAGGAAGATAACTAATGAGATTAAGCATAAATCTCAGACAGCATGCAAGAAACACATCATTTATGTCTTTCATGATAATTAACCTGTCCAATGCTGGCACCCAAGTATTCTGGATTTTGATGATACAGAGATTACCCCAAGACAAGGCTTCAGATGAACCATATAATGTAGGCAATTTCTTCCAATAACAGAAATAATGAATTCCAGTCACTGTTAACAGCTGATCAAACAGCTATTTGATTTTCCAAATTATCGCAACACTTCAATAAATGATGATAATGATTAACTTATTATGAGCCTCAAAGTCAGATACTGTCAGAATGATTCCAGCAAGTTAATGAAAAACTGATACAATTCGAAATGGGAAAAATAAAAGACAATTGCCTTGCCGGGATGTCTCATATGTTTCAATGGAGATCTCAGAACAAACTCTTGAACTTTACATGATGCTAAGATCAAATTGAAACACAAAGAATTTTAACTTTCTACCATTTGGCTTTGGGAGAAAAAAATAACGTTATTGGAGGTCTGGAACCATCTCACCATGGATTTAATATAGATACAAATCCAGGATGTACATATAGAACTGAAAGACATACTTTAAATGATATATTCCAAGTAAATGCATGCATAAAAAGGTTGAAAAGTTGAAAATGACAGAGTGAAAATTCACATGTCGTGACATTCAGAAAACAAGCTTTGACTATTTTAATATGCTTCAACATCTTTTCATCTCTTGACTATCCCTGTTTGTGATCAGAACTACAAGCTTTAACTATTTTAACATGTTTCAAGATATTTTCATCTCTTGGCTATCACTTTTTGTGCTGCATTATAAAATATCGCTATAAAAAAAATCCAGCATAATTAGATTTAATAAAAATAATAAAAGCAAAAGAATAAATTTATAGAGTCGTCCTTAAATAAAAGGGATAAAACTTTATGGTTACAAAAGGATATTTAGCAGACCAAAATCCTAGGGAATCTGTAAACTTATCAGTGATGTTTGATGGACTTCAACAGCTGCATACTACAAGCGAAAGTGCAAGTGCATTAATTTCATGCAATACCTTAGAGGTTAGGTCCTTGAGTGCCGTGACTAACATGTCAAACACCTGATCCCTATACCAAGTGTTACGAACTAATATTCTCTGGCCTGTTACTGGAGTAAAAGGAACACATGACTGTAGCTTTGGATAGTACTGAGAACCATATCTATAATAAGCATCAGCCCATGAATGGTCAAAAACAAATTCTCCATATGAGTGGCTGCAAATTCAGATCACAATAGTTAGCCATGAGGACAGGAAAAGGAAACTAAAAGTTACACATGAATGATCTAGCATACATTTTCAAGACAAATAGATCAAAGAACTGAAAGCTTGTTGGCGTTAAACCTTTTAAGATAAAGTGGAACAACACCTAAAATATTTTATTTTCGTCCTGAGCAACAACATGCTGAGGTAACCATCCTGTTTCCTGAAATGGGTCCAAATAAGTAATTATAACCCAGATAACTAAATAAAGTTAAGATAATTGCTGGATCTTGATACTTTATGCTCTGCAGAAGGAGCAAAATGACGTATTGGTCCTATTGTCAGTTTAATTAGTAATAAATAATAGACATGAAAGGATATGAAAGACAAATTATGGCCACGGTGCTAACCTTCACTGCGCATCTGGATTCCTCTAAGCATGAAAGAAAAGCATGAGTAAGAAAAGGATTAAACTTTTCTGGGCCGGTCGCATCAACAGCACATGCATCCCAATCCTTTGAAGAAATCACAGAAATTGATGAGACAACCGAAATGGATACTTCCTGTGGCTTCATCTCATTGGCTGATATGCCCTATACCAAAGAATGATTCAACAATATCATATATAACATGAGAAAAGCCTTGGAAGATGACATTAATACACCTCTGGTTCTCACAAAATTTATTGAACAACATAATAACACCTCTGGTGCTGACCCTATCAGAGTAAACTCCCCTAAGGAAGGATTCAAGTTCCGTGGCTCTGCTGTCCTCCTAGTCCTAGGCCCCCAAAATATTGCAGCAACCTTGTATGGAGACACCATACTATGGCATCTTTGTCTGTAGAATGGATTGTCCTACAATTAGAGAAATTAAAAGCTAAAGTACTTAGTATATTGGCAATCGGTAAGACTACAAGATATGCACTAAGAAATATTCAGTAAGAAAAGCCATGTATCACCTGGATATATCTGAAGGCAAAAAAAGTATAAAGAAATAATACACCTAAAAATATGTTTCATATAGAAAGACTGAGGTTATTTGCATAAATTCATGGATTTTAAAATAGAGAACACAGAAACACTAATATCCCCTAGTTATGCACGCCTCTAAATATGTTATTGCTGCTATAATGGAAATAATAGTATTTTTTCCTGAAATAAATTCATGGATATTAACATGCCCATTATTTTCCGCTACTATAAATAAGGGTTATCATAAAATAAATGTTATTTCTGAATTGATAAGAGTTCAATTTGAAAAGGAATTATTATTTTTAAACAGACAAACCATGAATATATTAACAAGCTGCCACTTTTTTTTTTGAAAATACAAAGAAAGCCCCAACGCCCTCCCCCAAATACCCCTAAATAACCCCAAAAACCCTGGTGAAGGTGGGATTTGATCCAGGTCATTTGTAAAACTACTGTAGATTTTAGCAGCCAGTTATGTAAGCGAGATGGGCCTTCAAACATTTATGTCGGCACCATAAATTTGTAACAACAATTAATTCATAAGAAACGTTACCCAGGCCATTATTATAAGATTTATACTAATCAGCTAGAATTTTTAAGAAAAAAAAAAGATTTCAGGAATAACTAGGGAGCTCCTCCACGGGGTTCAACTGAGTGGACCTGGTACTATCAAAGAATAGATGTTAAAATCTCATCCTATCTTCGGTTTCAGTACCAGGTGTTTATCAAATTGAATTTAAACAAATTTCCCATTCCAGAGATTTCTCTGTTTAAACACATGAATCCTTTCCTACTAATTAGAGACGAAATAAAGAGTAACAGTTACATAGAAAAGGTCCTAAATTCCATCAAGAACGAAGAATCGATTATTCCAAGAATTCTAGAATTTGGAACTATTATATCGAATTGTTCCAAATTCTGGGATTAGGGCAAGATCTCCACGAATTAACATCAGAATCGCGTGGAGAAGAAGGCAGAGGCATCAGAATAAAACACAAAAATTAGATTACAAGACCATAAATTAGAAGGCGAAAAGACTAAAGGAAATAGTTGGGTTAAATGCCTACGGGATTGCGTGGCGGCCGGCCGAGAAAGGGCGAGAGGCGATGCGTCGCGGAGGCCGCCATGGCGGGAGACAGAGATCGGAGGAGCGAAGTGTGGAGTGGAATGGAGGAAAAGAAATCGTTCAATTAAAATTGATGGGAATATATTTAAGCCACGTGGCGTGCTCGCGATCACCGAGTGGGCTATTGCCTGGGAAAGACCAACTTTGGTTGGGAAAATATTTCCTTTGATTAAGGGTGAATTTTTTTAAATAAACACCGTTTTGAATTTCTGTTAGCAATTGGTGCAATAGGATAATATAAGGCCTTCACCAATTATAATGTTTTAGCATATATTATCTTAAACTTTGAACATATTTGAATGGAGAGTGATTTGTCCACACGTTTCAGTTGCTTCATGATAAAGGAGTCTATCTTCATCTTTGCACGTCCGGATTTTCGCATCTCGAACAACGGCAAGGCATTCGTTAGCATGCTTCTCATATTTATAAAGGTTGTTTAACTAGTTAATTGCCTCCACCAGCTAAAGGTGTGTGTACTAGCTAAAATATCAATGTT
>KE504656.1:1793525-1811756 GCA_000441515.1 Elaeis oleifera
TTTTCTTCCTCCTCTCTCTCTCTCTATTTTCTCTTTTTCTCTCTTTTTTTTTTTTCCGATTCACTTTCTTTACCTTCGTCGGTTCGCATTGGTTCGGTACCATACAGAACCATACCATACTATCGGCCAGCTGATACGGCCGTTGGTATCGATTCCGAAAACTTTGCAAGAGACTAACTAGCACTTGAAAATCATGTACTTATGAAAGTGGTGTGGAACAGACAGCAATTTCCTTTTTTTCCCCTTTTTCAAGAGGACATACTCTCATTTGGACAGAAATGTAGATCAAAAACCGTCATATACTAAAGTAACATGAAATATACATCACATAGTAAAACAAACATACAACGTGGAACAAACAAATTGTTTGAATTCATGATGCGACAAACCAAACAAAATCATCCTTTAATTCCTTCTCTTTTAGGGATCAAATCCTGCTCAGATATAACCTAAAAAGTTATTATGCCAGGTGCATTAAAGGATATAGAATCCAGAGGTGTGAAGTATAAGCAACAGCAACAGTTTATATTTCAGTAAAACGTATCAAAACATAAAAGATAGGTCTACAAAGTATACAGCAATGCCTTTTATATGTGCTCATATAGATGTATCTACAAAAGTTGCCTATTGGCCAAAATCGCAGAATTAGTACCCACAGAGATGAAGTGCTAACAGTAACAGAATGAGAAGACTTACGAAAAAAACTGTACTTCTTCACCACTGGCTCAAGCTCACTGCATGTGAAATAAGCTTCCAGTCAACGGAACAGGGGCAGGAGGCCCCACTGGTGCAAGAATCCTTCACCCGTAGTTACTTCTAGGACCAACAGAGCAAGCACAGCTAACATAGCTGCTCTGCCGTTCCAGGTTTCTGCGCTTTTCGTCCATCCCCATTCCCACACTGCAACTGGAGGCGGAAGCTCCCCACGTTTTGAATCATAAGCTGCCAATAGCTCTTCTACACTTCCAAGGGGTACAAGCGACTGCAAATAACAAAATCATTAATTTATGGTCAGTTGTTCTGAATTATGTTCAGTGTTGAGCAATAAATGATAAAGCATCTCAATGTAGATATCTTTTTCATCTACTTAGCAGATTTGGGCTTCGTCATAGGCAAGTTACATTGATACCTAGCCGTGTTAGCAAAAAAAAATAACCTCAATACTTCGGTTTGCAGATGAAATAGGCATATTAGTAGCACTAACATTGTGCTCACTTTAGGAAACTGACGAAGATCGACACTGATTACCTGACGAGCCTCAAGATTGGAAACTGCCATTGCCCCAACATAGGGAAGACTTTCTATAACAGCATCAGCAAGATCAGAAATGAATGTTGGCTCACATCCTAAAGCAGGAACCCGCCCCATCGCTCAATGCCAGATCTCAGAGCCAACTCTTTGTACTCCACATCAATTTCTTCAAGGGTTTCAATATGCTCACTGACAAAACTGCGCATTGGATACCAAAAGGTAATGAAAATGGGAATATATTAAACATATTTAGCATTAACATACATGATGGACCATCCATACATGCCAAAGTGACTACTGAGGCAGCTAGAGACCCTAGAGTGTCCTTTTAAAATTAAATGGGGAACAAAGAATTTAAGGGCAGAGGTACCTAATGGGGACAGCTAGAAGGCTTTTCACTCCTTTTGTCCAAGTTCAACAATTGTCTCATCGGTGTAGGGCTTCAACCATTCCACAGGTCCAACTCGGCTCTGTAAATCCAGTCAAAGGCTTTCAAGTGAAAAGAACTCTAACGAATCATGGTAAACATAAACAAATCATAGCATTTGGGACAAAGTAATAGCGGACACGGGTTGATGTCATAAGATATTGTTTGATGTCATAAATATGATCAGATCACATCGAAATAAACTGAATGAACAATAGATTTGAAATCCAAAAAACTGAGAGTGTTTATATCAATCTAGAGATGCATGCTTACAAAGAGGCTTGGTGCCTTCACTGCGCTCAGGAGAAAACACATTCTTATATAAATGTGACCATAAGAACACAAACACAAAACAATAGAGAATAGGTGGGTACCATCAAATGCTTTGGCATCCAAAGATATAACCGTACAGGAATCCAAGCTACATGCAGCCACATATCTAAAATTGTCTAGAATCTCCAAGTGCTGTCCTTGAACATGCTAATAGTTTACTTAGGAAATGTCTGTGACTTCCAATGAAGTGCTACATTGTGTTAGACATAAGTGGTCACAAAGATTAACTGTTTTTTTTTTTTCTTTTTTAATGAATCCCTTTTGAAATCCAAAGATATACTTAGAAGTGTCTATATCCAAGTTATAGCTCAACCACAATAAGCACTTTTCCTTTTCCTATTGGCTTGAACTTTTGGATGTGATGCTTGTTAAGTAAAGGTTTGAAAAATCTGAGCAACATCAGGCATTCGATCAAAAGGAATCTTTAAATCATTGCTGCAGCAATATTAAAAATGTTATTCCAGTGTGGTTAAGAAGCCACCAATAATACAAGTTGACAAAGTGATCAGAATCTCATCAGCAATAATCAAATAAAATCACTTTGTTGCTAGAAAGTCAGCATGTTATTAGTTGATCGTCTAGCATATCCTTCAAGACAGGCAGAGGAATTACTTTACCTTCTTTGCATATAATATTCTACCAACAGGAACATGAATAACCAGATCACCTTTTAGGATTGGACAACATTAGCAGCATTGACAATCATAATAATGATTATCGTAATATGGTTATTACTTAAGAGAAATCCCAATGTGATTACTCTTGTCTAAAAATCAGCTCGATAGATCTGATCCAGTTCAAATAAAATGATAATAAGATTGAGCAAGTGAACAAGGAACTTTACTGTATATAAGAGCAATCCCACCAGCATGCACCAAATAAACCATAGATGTACATATCTATCTTACACGCACATGTCTGTACATGAACAATACATTCACACACACATGTACATGTGGGTTCTCGTGCATGAATATATCTTGGAATGCCTGTACAATGCATGTAGGTATATATGTCTGTCTAGTATGTGTATGTATATATGTATGAATTTATGCTGTATATTTATATATATACATAATATACATAAGGGAGGATAGAATAACATGAAAAAAAACTACAGAAATTATAGTCCAATATAGCTATATCTTAATAGATCAAATAATCTGCAGGCTAACTACAGAAATGACCTTCAACCCATAAAAGAGAGACTACATCATGAGAGAACTACTAGTGACTAAGGTTACATAATACAGCAAATGCTTAACCTGGTAGGCAAGGGTGTATGGATTTGTTATTCCCCGTTTTCTAGTTCTTCCATAATTAAATCTACACACTCCTCCATCTCAGCTTTGTATGGATCTCCAGCTTCTTCCACATATGCGAGTGGCACTCCATGAGCACTGAAAAATATCATTACCTACAACACATGTCCAAATGAGTTCATAAAAATTTACCCAAAGGGAAGCAATACTTTTTGGCACATCAGCCAGAAACAGGCACAAAGTAGAAGCTTCTTAGGGGAAAAGAGAAGAGACAGAAGTTGACCAAAATGTAAAGTAGTTCCATGTATATTTGATCCACACCTATGCAAACCTTTTGTTTTTGTGTTTCTTCCCATGCTATTCAAGAGACCATCCTCTTTTTAACAATTTATAACCTGTGGGTGCATCAACAAAAATCCAAACAGTTCTCCCTCAGTTTGTAATTAATTGATCCTACTCATTTTATTTTCCATCCTTGTCCTTCTAAATCTAACTGTGTATCCATGTCAACTTCATCTCATATTTTCTGTTCATCTTACGTTACGCCAAAACCTTAAGCTGATAGGAAACAGATCAACAATGTATATCAGGCTAAACTACATTCCCATTTATAATTCTAACATCAAAACACACACAACAAAAATGATCCTTTTTATGACATGATCCTCATTATGACTTCTGGAATCTCACAAAGCTGCTGATTCAAACCCTTGAATTTAGGATCTAAAGATTTTGCAGTACATGTTTAATTTATCATATTAACTTTTAATCAATAGGCAGACTTACATACAAAGTAAATAAAAGACAGACATGTGGATCCTGCAATGCCTATGTTGGACTCGTACAAGCACCCAAGTATATGAAAATCAAGATTGAAATCTTCAAGCGACCAAACAAATCAATAAAGCATAAACCAATGTTCTTTTGGATTTCTTTTAAAACAAGGCAAACGACAAAAGCTCAATAACAAGCTCTATTTTGCAATTATAATGTCAAGATGAACTAAATGATGTGATAGAGGATTTCTCAGGAGGCAATGGACAACATCCCTAATCAAGTCACGTGGGGAGTAGGCAGGGGAAGGGATCAACTGCTCTGGGTTGATGCTGTTACTTGCAAGAACAGGGACACGAGGCAGATAGTGACATAGATAATGCAAAATCTAAACCAGGCGACTGTGATGGTCGCCATATATTAGTTAATGGTAGAATGGACTCAGGATTCACAGAGAGCACCTTCAAGTGGAAAGCCACAAATGCAAAGTCACCTCACAGTGACAGTGAAGCCCAATGATCTGCTTGATTCTCTTAAACATTCTTGTGGCCAGAAGTGCCTAAGATGTGAGATTCCAGAAGTGTTCCACATGTAGTGAAAAGAATAGGGAAAGAATGCAAAGCTTTATTCCTACTCCTAAAGTAGTAATGCTTAAGCCAACTGCCATAAATCGTAATCTAAAACTTTCACAGGAGACCTGAGAGATGATATGTTCGAATTTATAAAGTGCCTAGCAATTAGGTGTTGGAAAACAAACCAAGCAAGTACAAGAGATATAGGTGGCATCATTACCACACAGTGGTACATGTACTAAGACAAAAGAAAAAGGATTTTTTTTTCTTGGGGGCCTTGGGCGGTCCAATATATGCACCTAATTGCGCATAAATAATGACATGCATATCACGTGACCTATAACAAGAACCATGAAGGGCTTAAATATATAGTTATCTTGTGATCAGTTTTATGAATCTGTACTAAATTAGAATTCCAATCAGTCACTCCTTCCAATTATGTGAAAACATTACTCTGTTTAGCCTCACACATCAAACATCACCACTAGTTGGTTGGCAGTCATAAACACATGAAGAAAAAGAGGGTTTATTGATATCTAAGGTTCGATTGCATGCCAGCCAGCTCTTATGCCTGCAATCTTCTCTTCATCATCCCAACTGTAGCCAAATATTATCCTAGAATTTCTAAGTATGCAAGTAATTTCTTCCAAAGTAGCACTGGTAGAAAAGCCTATGCTCTCCATATAGGTAACATCAGGTTTAAAAAGGCCAGTCTTTTTATTTATTTATTTTTTATATAGATCAACCTGTGTTGAGAGTGGGAGTACTACCAGTTTAAAAGCCTAGCTAAGTCCTACCAGTTATTAGAACAAGAAAGGGAATCAAAAGAGAAGCTGAAATCTGAAGATGCTCAAAGGAGCCACCCAAGAAAGAATCATCAAAGTGAGCAACATATTTTTTACATCTGATGTTTGCATAGCGTAGTTTATCCATCTTGATTTTTTGAAAAGCAAGAAAGAAGCTTCTTAATGGTATATAATGTTGTGGATTATAGAAATCATTAGCAAGGCAGTCAGCAACCATATTCCCCCTCTAAACACTTGTGATATTTTAAGGGTCACTGAGGCATCTACCTCCCTAAACTTCAACAAGTCAAAACATTCCAGTGACAGTTGCACTCAACCAAAAAAAAAAATTCCAGGACCAAAAATCATTCTCTAACTGGGTTTTTGCAAGACCTTTGGCAACAAAGAATTCAATTCCTCCTATGACAACTCTAATTGGCAAGTTCCCCATAAGATAGTATCACTTAGTGCAAGATGTCAGGCACTAATTTAAATAAGAAATAAAATATCTATCCAAATCAAGTAGTTCACACCTTCTCAGGTCTACCAAATGTACGTAACTCTTTTCAATTAAATTTGCCATGGCCTTGATGTATCCCTCACGCTGGTACCATGAAGGTATAACTGTGTGTTGCATATTAACCAGATACTCGTCCTCCCTACAGAATGAAATTAATGTCATTAAATTGATTTTAAAATCATCATAAGCACTAGATGAAATGTTAAATTCATTACCTGAATATACTCTCGAGCAAACGAAGACTAGATCCACTAGTTGATATAGAAAACTGTGGATAAAGAGGAAGCACAACAAGTTTTGTTATCCCGTCCTGTTTAATCTGCAAGGTTAACAAGGAAAAATAAATTACATTGAAAATATACAAAATCACTGTGATGCTTTTCTAGGGCTGATCTGGCTGAAAAAACAGTAGAGCCTCTTGCTAAAATCAGTTTTTATTAATAATCTGCTAATCAAGTTTCTACTGAAATGAAGAAAGTATAAATAAATGTAAATATATTCAATTAATAGGCACAATACTTGTGTTTTCTAATTAAATATTAAAATAAAGACAAGAATTTGTCCGCAACAGTCAAAGCTAAAACTTACTTCCATACCAATAGGCATGCACAAGAAAAGAGAAACTTCTAGACTAGCTTCCATCCATCTCTTTCTGAGGAAGGAGAAAGCTCAAAAAGAGGAAAACATCATGTACTACAATAATATTCACTATGATGGCGAGAAAACAACATGGTAATGATAAAATTTTGCAGCGTGCGATGTGCCACAAGAATTGAATATCACGATATGAGGTTATCTATTTATGACATCCATTATGGCTTTTGGACATCATCAGCCATAATATTCTTGTTGTGAGCAATTATAAAGTAGGGTATATAATTTCATTAGGAAACCTGTTGGCATAGGATTACTATGTCCATCTTTACATGCCTACATCATATTTGCAGCACATTATCTGGTATACAAGACAAACAAAGCTGCTTAGCTATGTAATGAATTCTCTTTTTAGCTATAAGTCTCCACTGCTTAGCAGTTCCATAGCATCAACTTGTTATTTATCATTTATTTGTTGCCTTATGTTCTGGTCCGCAGAGTATATAATAAATAAGAAGTTTTCCCATTCCCACATGGTCCATGGTTGCTAGGTAGCAAACCTTAAAAACATGCTGGCATTTATAAACTACCACCTAACAAGACCAACATTCATGGTTATCACAACCAGCTATCAATAACTACATTTTAGTTTAATCCAAGTCCATGTAAGACTTCTCATTGATGTTGTTAAAAGTGGCCGCCTAGGCGCTTAATTTGGCCAGGCTGCCTAGCCCAAGCTGCTCAAAACCATACCTCTTTTCAGGTTTCTTGTCCAAGTTTCTTCCCGTAAGGGACATGCGGGAGAGAAGCAAAGGCTGCCACCAACCTAGTATTAGCCAGTAGGTTGATCAACAGGTATCAACAGGTCACAGACAGTGATGAGTAACAGCAACCATTGCACCTCCTCTTCATCTAGCCATCATTCCACCTTTTTTCCTGAATTTTCCCCTTTGTTCCGCTTGCAGCCCCGAGTTTGCTTGCCCCTCCTGCTTCTTGCTAAATGCTCGACTGCAATCCTTGTGGATTTTGATCTTTGGATTTTGAGCACAACAAATAGATTCTTGGACCTATATACGGTAAAACAGAGTATATATAATATATGCACATGCATATTTATGGATAATTGGATATGATTAAAAACATGTGTGATAGAAGCCTGGAGAGCTTTCCACACAAGGCACCACCTAGGTGCCTAGGCACATACATATACAAAGGGGTCCACCCCCCATCTTAGGCAATTTGATAACCTTGCTTCAAGCTGACTTGTACCCCTCATTATCATAGTCAAGTATGTTTGATAGTTTGATTTACTTGCCTTCATGCGCCATCCATATCAAATATTTCACACTTGAGTATCAAAAGGCATATTCTTTGGATTAGATCCATATGCCATGCCGTACTTTTGTAGAAAAAGACAGGACCAACCTTCAATCTCTCATCAATGCTTATAATTGTCAGACCCAAAACAGCAATATGAGAGGTAAATTTACACAAATTCATCGCCCATAAGCCACCACTGTGATGTTGCACTTCCATATGCTCATTATCACTGCTTCATGAACTATCGCTAACACATCATAAAAATCCTAAACAGATATGGCACATCAAAATGCATGTGTCAAGATACTATAGACGAACATTAAGCATAATTTTGATGAAGAAAAGCCTATACATAGTCAAGATGAACTATTTCTTCAACAGAATTCATGTCTTCTCATACATCATGGTCCATAAAATCCACAAAAAGCCTATTTATAAACATATTACACATAAGACATGCATTTATACTTCAATTCAGGAGTCTGAGTGTCATTGTGTTACACAAGTTTTGTGTATCAGCGCCAATCCATGTTAGCATGTAACCCATATTGTCTCATGCCACACAAGTCAGCATGTGGACCACTGCATATATATTTCCAGACTCTTTTCACCCAGGTGTTTTGATTATTGCTTTTCCTCTCCTAAACTCTGCAATCTCTCTTGAGATTTTCAGATTTACTTTGTTAACCTAATCCAGTATCGAAATAATTTCTTTGGAAAAGTGGGATGCAAATATAGACACCTACTTATGAGTATCCAGTAAACATCTATGGTTTAGGACATCAGGTTTGTTAAGATGGATTAAGGTTGCATTTGTGTTCCATTTCCCACAGGCAAGTAACTAAAAGTAACCTAGATAAGGGACTATATCTAACAGTTCCAATTATGTGACCTCAAAATTTAACAGTGTCATGTATCAACAAGAGTCAAGTTTCAGCATAGTAGCATATGGTTTGCATATTGTGTCAGCCTTACCTGCATTGCATGAGTAACAAAGTGATACCCTTATTTTATGATTATTTCTTATTTTGTCACTAAAACTATCATTTGTGAGATAAGGAAAATTAACTAAATTTATAAACAAAATGTGTCCTGGCTCCATTGTAAACTATCTACCAAAGTGCAACACAACTATAAGGATTATCAATAGCAGTCCCATCTGTTTGTCTGTTTGGAGTTTGTTATGTGAATCCCTTTTGCACAAAAGCAATCTGCTCTAAATTTTGATCAGTCAATTTACTAGATACAGACTCCAATTTTCATATGACCATATGCTGCTATTGAAATGGAAATAAACTTCAAGGAAATATATGTTAACTCTTTACCTGTTGAATAGCTTCCTCAGTGAAAGGATGCCAATATCGCATTCCAACATACACCTTTGCCGGGACATTTTTGTTACAGAGGGCCTTCCTCAATGCTTCTGCCTAAATTTTAAAAAGAAAGCTACAAGTGAAATACATATAGACCGTTTCCAACTTGAAATCAATTGGAAAAGTTACAGTTTGCTGATGTCATACATCACTAATCAAAAAAAGATTTTAAAAGGCACTTGAGCTTCCTCTAAAATATTGTATACCTTCAGTTTGGTGGAAAAAAAATGCAAGGCTAGCAGAATCCCAAAGGCAACTTCCCATATGAATGTGGCATGGTCATTAGGCATATAACTGATAAACACCAATAACATAACAAAATGCATGGTTCTATCTATTTGGAGCAGCTTTTGCCAATATTGAGTCATTTGCTCCTATTTCGTCCATTAGATGTAAACATAATTTTTTGAATCCCTGGTAATTCCATCCAAGTTTCTTAGGTCCTATTTTTGAATGAACATAAAGCTATATTTTACCCTCAAGATAGGTTTACCTTACCCTTTTATTGTATATTATCATGCCACTTCTACCAGCAAAGTAAGCAATCAAAAAACATGAATACGTTACTCAGAAGTCAAGAGTAAAAATGAGCCCATAATGATAGTTTTATCATCTTACTTCAGTGATGGTCTTAACCATTTATAAATAATAAACAGCAAAGATACATTCACATAGACCAGCATAAATGCCTATATCCACTGATAGCAGATTACATTAAGTGAGAACAAAGGTAGTAAGACCTACAAAAAGCTTATGGTGCAATACAAGATATACATATACTGAATTTTCCTTGCCAGCAGGAAAGGTAAAAGGCAGATTGATGTTGAACAGCATTCTAAATCATAACAAAGATTACGCAAGGAAGGAATATTGTTTTAGTGAATGTGATTTGTATCTATGGAAATTTTACATCAACAGGCTTTGACTCTTTCTCTCTCTCAATATAAAATGTGTCTATGTATGTATGGATGTAAGTATGTACGTACATATGTATACATATGTACCATATATCTAGATAGGTAGGTTAATAGAGGCATGTCGTTTCACTTTGAAGTGAGGCTAATAAGCCAAGAAACAGCTTCAAAGAAACTTATTTTAATGGTTTGCTCCCCATCACCATGTTCTCAATGTCTAGCATTGATATTTATCTGTTAGGGTATGACTACCACTGATCACAATTCTCTAGAACTGGTTGTAATAGAAATTTTGCCAATTATATTCTCTAATTCTTGTCTTAAATTTAGAAACAGAAAAAAAAATTAACAAAAAAAATGGAGTTTCATCAGATAAAGGAAGACTTTCATGATGTCTTCAAATGTCTGCCTGAGAATCTTTTATGAAAAAAAAAAAGGTAGAAATCATTCTTCTAAAGCAGAAAACAGCATAAACAGTTAATTTAACTTGTTTTAACTGATCCCTGTGATAAAAAGTTCAGAAACCTGAAGTTAAAGAAGGAAAGGAAACCAAAATACAAAAAAAAAAAAGATTGCTTTTAACAGATAAAGGTTAGTTAAAGAAAGCATGCCTGTGCTTCAGTTATCTGTCGAAGTGGAGAACCACCACCTATGGAAGCATAACCTTCTTTGCTCTTGGGTGCTCTAACAATGGATATGAATTGTGCCAAAGGCTTCTGCAAAAACCAGAACATCCTAGGAAGCCGAATAATGTCCTGTCAATTGTCCATTATCAGTTAGTTACTACAGCAAATGAAGATAAACATAAGCGCAGCAGCAAGTTGATAACACTCTGATTTAGGTCCAAAAAGACCTAAACCAAATCAATAGATCAAACAAACAGATTATGTGATTCCTTCCAAAGCTGATTGTCCCTTTTTCATTTAAACCATGGCTACCAACTAATAAAACAGGTCAAAAAAAGCAGGTCCTTCTCACTCAAAGATGCCTTAGCCAGGAATATAGCATCATTTCGGAGAGTCTACATCTGGTTGAAAGCCAGTCGTAATTTTTTGCAAACTTTATCGTGCCATATATTGATCCTTACCCAGCCTCATACAGATTTGACCAGGCTTGTTTGTTAATGTTCTAAAACCATGACTCATGTAAAGGAAATAATAAACAAAACTGATTTGGGCTATTCACACACACAAACACAACAAGGAACCTGGTAAAATGGGAACGACCCAAAATATGAATTCTTTCTAATCCAATATTCAAAGATATTACAAGCATAAAACCGGACAAGGTCCAGCAATAATCCAAAAGGACCACTTTAGACCTATATAAATTTTGATACAAAACATTAGATATAAATTACAAACAATACTATTGACATGAAATCAAATGCATGATGGGTTCATTTAACCAAACCTCTCTAATGACATGATAAGTAAATTAACACTGACCATCTAGCATATAAAATTTGTAGTGTATAGAAACCAACAGATGTATCACTTGGCTACAGAATAACCACAATAAAGGATGCACGGATGCATCCTAGAACTGAATAAGAACAAGGTAGCATTATTTCCATGCAAAAGATGCATATAACGAGCAACTGGTATACATAAAAGATGAGTGAAGAAAAAATTTAAAGAGATAGTAGACATAAATAACATATTCAAAAGAAACCATTAAAAGCAGTTTATCCTTCATATGACCCACCAAAAATTTTTTTTTAAAAAAAAAGAATTTACTTCATAAATCAAACCAAGTGAACTCCAAACAAAATAAATTTAGACAAAACAGTACTAACCATTCTTCACAATGAAGCTACCTTGAACTCCACATTGGAAGTGCAATGATGCATTTGAAACCTCAGCAAGATTAAAGATGCACCAACACTTGAATTATTAGCTGATGTAAACTATAGTGGTCACTTATTAGGACTGAATTACCTTAGCACATAGTATCCCTGTATGGGAAAAAATGAGCAAGTATACTGTTACTTTGACCAGGGGGTTTTAACAGCATCCCAGCCTCCATATATCATGATAGGATGCAGCACAATCAAGATGGAAGACCAGACCATTAGGCAGAAAATGAAACTGTTAGGAACATTTGAGGAAGAGAAAGCATTCCATGATTAGTTCTACCATATACATTTTTTTCTCAATTGGCAGGTTTATGTTAATAACTTCTTAAAGAGGCACGATATGCTGGCAGTAAGCAAAATTAGTTGAAGCAAATATTGTAAGGGTTTGCTACAAATTGGAGCCAATTAGTTGTAAGATCGCATGGCCTACTAAAAACCAGATATCTAAAACAATGGTATATAATAAATTTTCCTTAGGAAGATATTATCTGAAATTATGAGAATATGCACTAGGCACGCACCTCCATTGAGAAGGATATGATGGATGAATATACTTTTCCTTCTAGAAACATTCAAGCTAATAATAGGAAACTTACTATCTCACCTAAAATATTAAGAACAGAATTGGAGAACTTTGCCTGTGAACCATAAGCCAAGCCTTGTTCACATGATGTTAGGACTTAAACAAAAACATTGTCTATTAGGTGATGCTAGCATAATTTATAATATATTAATCTTTATGTAAGACTTGGAGAATAAAAGGCATTCAACAGCTACCAATTGCACTCCAATTCAGATAAGAATACACCTAACTACTAAATCAGAACATAATTGAATGTGCCTAAAAAAATTGAAGGTCAAAGAGCATCTTAATGAGATTCAAGGCATTGATATAACAGCCATTCTCATCCATTTCCTTCATCTAAAGCATTCAAAATACAAAATTAGTGGTCCCAAACAGAATAGACTTACTTTAAATGCATTCAAACTTATAAAAAATGTTGAAACTAGAGAAAGCATGGAAGAAGGGAACAAGACAGTCAGGCTTTATTTACCGGGTCGGAAAAAAGATTAAATAAGAACGGTTGCACATCTTCAAGGGTCTCTGGTCCTCCAAGATTAAGTAACAAGACTCCAACCTTTTCATTGCCAACGATAAGCATCTTGGATGCAGCTTGAGACTTAGAGGTCATCAATGCCTCAGAGGATGATGAATATCTTTCAAATGATCGTTTGCAGCTGGATGAAGGTGGATCAAGATATCCAGGATGATATTTGGAAATTAAGGGTTTCTTTCGACAACATGGTCTAACCCAAGCTTCCATTTGGCCACCAGAAGGATTGTTAAAATTTCGAGTTAAACATGTTGGTGGGAGAACAACCCTGTAATAAAGAAATTAAACAATTAGTTTTTCAGAAGCTAGACACATACCATTATGCTCCATGAATAATACTTGTGTGACCGTGTAACAATGTTAAAGATGTCTGCATGGCCGGGCATGTGCAGAAGTTTGAATTTAAGAAAGTCGGAACTGTGTTCTTGTTGTAGATGTGAAAAAAGTCAAAAAAAAACAAGTATGGTGACTTCACATGATAAAAGAATTTTCGCATCCGATTCCACAATACGAATCTGAAAATTAGTCTGTTACCAGGTATTCTTAGAATGCAAAGAAGAGCAAAATGAAAAGAGTACTCCAATAGGCAGTATAACCATCCAATCAGTAAAAATGAACAATAATATCATTAAGAAAGTAGTAGTTTGATCCAAAATGATGTTGTACGTTGTCTTGTGCCATCAACAATTGAGCCACTTCTTAAAAGCATTGACTTTAAACAAGGTTGTTTTGCAAAACATCAAGAACGCATTACCTAGATTGAAAACCTTTTTGTGTGTATCTTGAAAAAGAGAATTGTGATACTTTTGTCCTTGGCAATGACTTGGTCTCAATTTATGTAGTATAACAATTCTTAAAGTTTCTCAAACAGAACTACCACTTGTTCACGAGCACAGATTTTCCGACACCATGTCCCTTTAGCCACTATGCTTGCTTGGAACAAAAAGTCACATTCTTGGAGCGAGTAATACCTTGCAGGCAAAGATTTTGACGGAGCCAAAGTAGTATATCCCAGCTCCAGGTTGCTCATCTCAATTACACCCCTGGTACTTGCCTGGTGAGATGATGACAATCGCTCCCCTACCATTAACAAAACAACAAAAAAGGTAATTTAAAAAAAAATACAAAAATCAAAGATGAATCATAGCATCCACCAGCAAAATCACTAGTACAAGATGTGGGTATGGTTAAACTTACTTTCTGAAGGAGAAAATCAGGGATTATAAATTTACTTAAGAAATTAGCATATAAACAACACTCAAATGATGCCCATAGTTTGTATGCTGTCATCAATTAAACAAAGAAAAAAGACGAGTCCCTTTCCCTCATCAAAAGAGCCCGTTAAGCCAGATGGTATACGGTATCTTCTAATTGCAGCTCTCTAAACTTGTGAATGGATCCAAAACATCCAAAGATTACATATTTAATGGAATAGAAACCGAATTGAACAATTCCACTAAGACACACGAGATTCGTTACTGCTTTCTCGAGTTCACTCTACTTCTTGGGGAACTTGTGGGGGAAAATGGGGGAAGAAGATCGGAGAAGTCTTACACTGAGAGGCGGGAGAAGGGAAGGAGAGCGCCAAGACCTCGATCCCCATTCCGATGGCCTAATATCTCCTCGGCTCTAGTGGAAATTGGAGGAAATAATAGAGGTCGAGATAAAGAAGGGAGATTGGAAGAGACGGGCAGTAGATATTTCACCTCGCGGGCTCTCTCTTTCTCTCTCCCCCTCTCTTTCCGTGCATTGAGGAATGCATCGAACTGTTGAAAAAATAATCCGCAGCGATTGGTGGTAAGCCTCCTCTCGAGGACTTTTTTCGTCCGATATTATGACGGACGAGTGGTAACGGTTTTCACGGTGAGCGTAGGATCTTGCTGACCTGTTACGCCTCGGAGCATTGGAGGAAAAAGGTAGGGTCGCCTTCAACGACGGCAATGGACTGGCCATGCATCAGCCACATCCATACCTATTTTATAATTAAAAATTTAATATCTATATTATATTCATCTCATATCTATCTCATATATATATATATATAATTAAAAAATATATATTAAGATTATATCATATCAGATACACAACAGGACATGTCATTATCCATACTCGGCTCAAATCCACTTCAGATATTTTTTTCTAAACCCATATTCACATCGAGTTTGGATCAAATAAGATTCATCCCATTCCATTCAGATCGGATCAAATACCTGATGAATCGACTAAAATTTTTATCCATAGTCGCCTTGAAGAAAATATAGGATGGACTATCAATTTTGCCATACTGTTATATCCATCTTAAAGAAAATCTAAACTCCTGGGATGGTTAATTCTTTAATTAAAGAAGATCAACAAAAGAAGAAAAAAATCATGCATGGCATCTTTTTTATTTTTATTGATATATATTATATGATTAGAT
Organism: Elaeis oleifera; assembly: GCA_000441515.1. Classification (NCBI taxonomy): domain Eukaryota; kingdom Viridiplantae; phylum Streptophyta; class Magnoliopsida; order Arecales; family Arecaceae; genus Elaeis; species Elaeis oleifera. The sequence continues at coordinate 1,809,043 of KE504656.1, forward strand.
GATACATAATAAATTAGTTATCTAGTAAGTTAGTACAGATCTACGCAAAATATCATGATTAGATGATACATAATAAATTAGTCATCTAGTAAACTAATACAAATCTAAATAAATCAATATATAGTTTCAAATATGGTATTCACCAATATATTATTGTTGTCGCAAGACGTCGATACAAGAAGAATGTGGTTGTAGTCATCGTTTATCCGATTTAGGGCTCGATGGTCGGCAGAGATCCAAAGATGGGTGCTTGCTCCCAAAATCTGAAAAAGAAGTCCAATCATTAAAGATTCTTCGGTGGAAGATCCTCTAATACTTAAGTTAGTTGAAGCTTTGGGAACACACAGAGAGGGAGAGAACTAGTGAGAGAGTTGATGTATTAGTTTCCTGCTTCATTTTTTCCATATCGTGTGGTACCTAATATGTTGGTGGAGAATTGTCAACATATTTATGGGATTTGATGATCTAAATGAGATCATTACCATGACCTAAGATCACTAATGATCTGAATCTTGGGATGATCTAATTCTCGGTGATCTAAGATCACTGCGTTTGGTATGCCATGGTTCAACAACAAAGACCCTTGATTTCCACGAGCAATTTATTTGATATTTTATAAGAATCTAAAATCACTAACCATATAATACCACAACCATCATCATATATTCCTTAAAAATATATTTATTAATCATATAAATACATTATAATAAATATTAATATATTTATTGATATATTAATTAATATATTAATAAATATATTTATCATTCCTATAAATTATTAATCCTATAAAATTGTATTAATTGTTATCATTAAATCAATATTTTTATTTATACTTAAAAGATATTATTTTAAAATAAATTATAAAAATTCTCCTGAGATTTGCATTTATTACAGTCACACCTATTAATTTCCAAAACCTATACTTACACCCCCGAAATATAACAGTATTATTCAAACTATTTTAGAGATATAAAATGACCAAATTACCATCCCTAATAAATCAATAAAAAATCTATCTGAATACCTCTTCACCATCTTCTTCCCACTTTCCCACTTATCTTTCCGTTTGATTCTCCCAGGATTTGTCCTTACCAAATCCAAGAATAGGGTTTGTCCGTAAATGGAGATCCTCGCTAAATGCCCGCTCCATCCTTCACGATCAAGACTCTAGCAACATCGTCCTCCTCGATGGTGGCTCCATAGCTATCCCTCTGATGGCTCATCCGCCATGCTCCCCTCGACCGCCCACCAACTGGACGACGAAGCCCTAAGAGATGGACACGGTCCAGAGGTGGCCAGCTTCGTAGTAGATGGATTGTTGGAAGATGGCTATGGAGTCAAGATGAACGGGGCCATTGAAGATGTGGCAGAGGGTGGCGACATGGGAGGGGCGTTGGGGAAGAGGGGCTCGACGACCTCAAAGTGGTGGAGGGAGACGAGCAGGGCCATGGGGAGTGCGGCGAGGAGGCTGAGCAGGTTATCGTAAACAGCGGTCTAGATACAACCATCTTATAATAGAGAGTTGGGTAGTGGTAGAGGCAATGGTCCTGCATGCGTTTCTCTTAAATATGAAAAAAAACCATCATCCTATCCACCGTTGCCCTCCATTTCCGTCCCTGCCATCGCCCCTACCACTTTCTCTCCACCTCCCTCCTCTTCTACGACTGTCTAACTATAGAAGAGGAGATGAAGAGGGAAGAGGAGGAGAGAAAGGAGCCGCAACAACTACAAGGGCTACAATGATGCCGGCGGATGGGGTAGGTCGGGAGGCTCATGGCAAGGGTCTCTGATATGAGAGGTGGGGACGTAGCGAAAAAAAAAAACAAACCTAGGAAAAAAAGAGAAAAGCCAGGGAAAAATTGGAAAATCAATGAAATAAAGGAAATACCAAAAAATTAAAAGATAAGACCTTGTTCCATATAGATTCATTTTTTTCGATCTATTTTTCTTCCTTCTTGCTTCTTCTTCTTTCCATTGAAGGAGAGCACCTGGAGACATCAGAGGGGTTTCTCAGGCTCTGATTGGATTTTTTTCTCAAGTCAATTTTATGCGAGTTATGGTGGTGTGAGCAAAAGAGGGCGGCAACAAGGACGTTGAAAATAGTGGCACCGAGCAAGACGTCACAATGGTCGGCGAAGGTGGCGAGGGGCGGCGAAGAGGGTTCTAGTCTCTATTATTAAAGATAGAAGCATTCAATACGATGAAAAAGGTGGAAAGGAGGTTTTGGTGTGCAATGCTAGTGAAGTCGGGATGGTCCTCATCAATAATGATGCTAACGATGAAGAGTTTGTCGCCGACGCCCACCTCCTTTCCGCCTCCCGGTTCGGCAAAAAGGCTAGCGACTCTATCACACCTCCGGCCTATTATTTTTTTGAATCCTTTATTAGAGGCTATTTTGATTATTTCAAAAATTATAATGACTTGGTAAATGGATCTAAGTTAATATTAACAGATTGTCTAATAGCATAGGTTATACTGTAGTGTTGACAAAAACTTTAAGAATGTAACCATAGATTTTGAAAATAATGGATGTACCTGTAATTTATTTTGATTAGAAAATAAGTAATAGAATAATATATTAAATAATTTTATTAATTTTAAATTAAATTTTAAGTTCCAATAGGATCGAGATAATGATGGAACTCCGAAACCTATCTATGCAAAGAAGAATGAAAAAAGAATAAAAGAAAAAGAAAGATGAGAGAAAGAAGAAG